>JAXCGZ010022889.1:25000-80000 GCA_037179515.1 Halocaridina rubra
TTAAAAATAAGTAATTAGAAATAAGGTCTTTTTTTCGAAGTATGACATTGCCAATGAAAAGTTTTATTTCATGACTATAATAAAAAAAAATAAACCACATGAAAATAAATCTTGTTGAAATTTGACTAGAATTCTCATGAAATTTACATAAAAGTGTGTGATGATTGAGGCTCATTTTAATAACATTCTCTAATCGATGGAATTTTTTTTTCTCTCTCTGTCTCTTTGCAGAGGATACCGCAGGCTATACATCGGATTGGCCTGAGTTTGGTAAGCGGCTGGGTAGGTGCAGGTTAATGTTTGGCCTGCTGGTGGCCTGGCCTGTAATAATGTGGACCTATGTGGCCTTGTGACAGTTTGTTGTTGTAAGCAAGCAAGCACCCCTCCCCCCCTCTCCATCCCAACACTACACCCCCTCCCACTCTGTGTACTACTCTCTCTCTCTCTCTCTCTCTCTCTCTCTCTCTCTCTCTCTCTCTCTCTCTCCTCTCTCTCTCTCTATCTATCTATCTATCTATCTATCTATCTATCTATCTGTGCAACAGTATTTAGAATATATATATATATATATATATATATATATATATATATATATATATTATATATATATATATATATATATATAGCTTTAGTTTCAGCTGGTGAATGATAAAACCCTTAGTAACCTCATGTATATCTTAAGATAAAAGGATGTATTTTGTAATAAAACTAACAACCCCTCAAATTATCTCAGACGTCGTCACTACACCCTCTCCCACTCTGTGAACTATCCTCTCTCTCTCTCTCTCTCTCTCTCTCTCTCTCTCTCTCTCTCTCTCTCTCTCTCTCTCTCTCTCTCTCTCTCTCTCTCTCTCTCTCGTTTCCAAGATGCTTTTTTTTCCAGCCATATATATGTCTCCACATTCGGATCAACTAAAAAGTGTTTTCTCTTCAAATGCTTCAGGCCACAGGACTTACCGCCAGCATCTCCCTCATTAACCGGTCCTGCCCAAAATCACTTTTCGTTTTTATTTTACATCTTTCCAGTTTGTGTTTTCTATATGCATTTTGATTCTCATTTTTTATTATTATTATTATTATTATTTATCTCGTGAAAGCCTATTTACATATATATATATATATATATATATATATATATATATATATATATATATATATATATATATATATATATATATATATATATATATATATATATATATATATATATATATATATATATATATATATATATATATATATATATATATATATATATATATATATTAATATTATTATTATTATTATTGCAACATTTTTGGCTTATTTATAACATGGCGATGTTCTGGCAACGCTGTTTTTTCTTTTTTTCTTTTGTGTGTGTTTTTAAGCTTATTTCTTTAAAGAAAAAATAAAGGCTTTTTACAATGTTCTCTTTTTGGGTTTCGTACGCATCGTCTGGCGCATATCCGCTTTTTTTCCTCTCTCTCTCTCTCTCTCTCTCTCTCTCTCTCTCTCTCTCTCTCTCTCTCTCTCTCTCTCTCTCTCTCTCTCTCTCTCTCTCTTCATATTGTCAATGATGGTATTTCACAGTCCTTGATTAGCTAACTCGGCTTTTTTGTATTCATGTGTTTCCTCTGTTTTAGGCTCTTGCTCTGTTAATATTGATAATCCTTAGCTGTTATTGTGGTGTTTTTTTTTAAGAAGCATTACAATCGCAAGTGGAATGCCGGTTATATTATATATATTTTTATCTTGTTTTATATGCATATTCTTCTGTATTGCTAGGGGTTACAAGAAATTCTGAATTTTACACACACACACACACACACACACACACACACACACACACACACACACACACACACACACACACACACACACACACACACACACACCACACACACACACACACACACACACACACACACACACACACACACACACACACACACACACACACACACACACACACACACACACACACACACACACACACACACACACACACACACACATATATATATATATATATATATATATATATATATATATATATATATATATATATATATATATATATATATATATATATATATATATATATATTACTGAATTTTAAAACCATAATTACATACGTTATTTCTGTGTTGGTATTACTGTTTACCTCGTCAGTTAAAAATACGTTTAAACAGTGTATATCTAGTAAAAATTTCGTTTTAATGCACACGTTGAATACAATAGATGAGTTAAAATTCAATATCTCTGCAGTTTCATATTCAAAACCCTTGCAAACATCAGTGCTCTCGTTACTTGTAAAATAAAGTTTGCCACTAGCTATGAGTTAAAATTCAATATCTCTGCAGTTTGCAGTTTCATATTCAAAACCTTTGCAAATATCAGTACTCTCGCTACCTGTGAAATAAATATTGTCACAAGCGATGAATTAAAATTCAATATCTCTGGAGTTTCATATTCAAAACCCTTTCAAATATCAGTACTCTCGCTACTTGTGAAATAAAGTTTGACACAAGCAATGAATTAAAATTCAATATCTCTGCAGTTTCTTATTCAAAACCATTGTAAATATCAGTGCACTCGCTACTTGTGAAATATAGTTTGTCTCCAGCGATGAGTTAATATTCAATATCTCTGGAGTTTCATATTCAAAACCCTTGCAATTATCAGTACTCTCGCTACTAGTGAAATAAAGTTTGTCACAAGCAATGAGTTAAAACTCAATATCTCTGCAGTTTCATATTCAAAACCTTTGCAAATATCAGTACACTCGCTACTTGTGAATAAATTTTGCCACAAGCAATGAATTAAAATTCAATATCTCTGCAGTCTCATATTCAAAATCTTTGCAAATATTAGTACTCTCGCTACTTGTTAAATAAAGTTTGTCACAAGCGATGAGTTGAAATTCAATATCTCTGCAGTCTCATATTCAAAACCTTTGTAAATATTAGTACTCTCGCTACTTGTGAAATAAAGTTTGTCACAAGCGATGAATTGAAATTCAATATCTTCGCAGTTTCATATTCAAAACCTTTGCAAATATCAGTACACTCGCTACGTGTGATATAAGGATTGTCACCAGCGATGAGTTAAAATTCAACATCTCTGCAGTTTCATATTCAAAACCTTTGCTAATATCAGTACACTCGCTACTTGTGAAATAAAGTTTGTCATCAGCGATGCGTTAAAATTCGATATCTCTGCAGTTTCATATTCAAAACCTTTGCAAATATCAGTACTCTCGCTACTTGTGAAATAAAGTTTGTCACAAGCGATGAGTTAAAATTCAATATCTCTGCAGTCTCTTATTCAAAACCTTTGCAAATATCAGTACACTCGCTACGTGTGATATAAAGTTTGTCAGTGAAGAATTCGGTAACCCAACAGTATATTCTAAATAATATTCAAGAGCAGTTAAAATTCCACGTTCACAAGCTTCTTGCACACAGGATACAGTGTATAGATAGTCATCACTATATCTCTTTGAAAGCGTCTTTATGTTATTGCATGCGGGACTAAGTGCGGACACATGTTTTTTTTAGATATTAAACTGACATATCTCTTATTGATGATGAATTCCACTCTGCCACTCTCTTTAGTTTCCTATAGCCACAATTCCCCTTTTAAGGCTTGGTTGAGTCAAAGCAAAAAAGAAACTTGTCTCTCTCTGATAGGAAAACACAGAGGTTGGGATTCCTAATCACCTCACTTTGGCCCACCTAGTTGACTTTTACTATACGCCGGGGAACAAGGAGGAAGTATTCTTTCTCCTTTCTCTCAGGAAGATCATTATTTAGTCTGATCTCTTCCTTTTCCTCATTTGTGCTCTCATTCTGGCTTTGTTTTTTCATTGTTTATCATAAAAAAAAATTATTATATACAAGAGCCATATTTTTCCCTTATATAGTCGACTTTCACGACACGCAGGGGAACACGGAGGAAGTATTCTTACCTCCTCCCTCAGGGGGAAAATATAGATTCTATGAATTATATCACACCAGCTCTCTAACTAATAAAATCCTTTACGAAGGCGCTTGAAATCATTCCATGGCTGATACTGGGTCACTGGAAACAAATAACTGCTATGGACATATTTCAGCTCCCATGCTCTTCTTTTCTCTTATTTTCCAATGACTGATTCCAACCGGGTGCAGGTTTAGGGCAATACATATTGATGAACCTTTCTGAGAAACTAACCTTGCAGCCTCTTTCGAGTATACCTTTCCCATTAGCTTTTGTCACACCTTTCATTTTGACTCTTATATGACACATTCGCTAATTCCTACGTTCGCTTATTCCTACAACAGACATTCATTGTTCCCCCCCCAAAAAAAAAATTATGTATATGATATGCATTACGGCTTTAAGAGTCCTTACTAGTGCTTTCTCTCTACCAAAATTAGACTTTACTGATACACAGATAAAAAATTTGATTATTAAGAATACTTCTTCTTTCCAAAATTATGAGAATTAGAGCTAGTTCTCATGCAAAGTGATATTTCCGAAATTTAATGGATGCAAAGAATCCAAAATTTGTTGAACGGTATTTCAATAATAACCATCAACTCCTCAGTACAATAATCTTTTATTTTATTATTATTATTATTATATGAAAATATTGTTATTATGCCAAATTATTTAACTTTGAGATATACAAACGATGCTGCTATCATAAGTTAATATCTCAATAGGTTTCATTTCTCTATGCTAAGCGTGAATCGATCCTTTAAGGCAGGATTATTCCTATGGCGGCCCGCGGGCCAAATCCGTCCCTTGAGTGGTGCTGCTATCATAGGTTAATATCTCAATAGGTTTCATTTCTTTATGCTAAGCGTGACTCGATCCCTTAAGGCAGGATTATTCCTATGGCGGCCCGCGGGCCAAATCCGTCCTTTAAAGTTATCCAGTTAATTTCAAATAGATAATGGTTTTTTCTTCAGTGTACGAGCTTAGCGGATAATGAAGAACAAATTAATACATAAGTATTTCGTTTCTTTGAATGTTGAGAAGTTTACGGAAGAAATGAAGGCAAAATAAATGTATGGCCCCTCCATCAATTTCATTATCATTATCCAGCCCTATTCCAAAGGAAATGGAATGGCCCTGCCTTAAGCTATATCGTGAAAATGTGTTGGATAGAAGAATTACACACTTTGGGATAGGTTCACATATCCTTGAACTCTCACCAGAATTATGCTATTTTCTTTACAAAACAGAATAATTAAATGTTTACAAGAAAGATGGCGCTGTGCATTTACATATAAATACATACATACATACATACATACATACATACATACATACATACATACATACATACATACATACATACATACATACATACATACATACATACATATATACATGCATACATACATACATACATACATACATACATACATACATACATACATACATACATACATACATACATACATACATACATACATACATACATACATACATACATACATACATACATACATACATACATATGCGCGCATTTCGTTATTGTTTGTCCAGGTAAGTAAGTGTACATAACCTGAAGAGGGGTTGTCAGTTTCGAATGGCCTCCAGTATGTATAGTTAAGTCCCAATTCAATCTTTGTCCACTTGAAAGAAAAAGAGAGAATGAAATGCTTTCGACACTCATTTAGGACTTTCCAAATCCGTCACAACTCATGCTTCATTGTGTCTAGAGTTAAAAAAAAAATAGATCGAGAAAAATAAGTGCTCTTAGGTCTGTAGTGCTGATATGTGAGTCAGTGTATAAAAATGCTTTAGAATTTTAAGCTTGAGTATAAGTGTTCAATGTACTAATATATTTACACTTTTATTTCCTAGAAGCAACAACAAAGATTGTACATTAGCAGAATCAACCATGCAATAACTTCTCTATTTGGCATTTATGACTATATTATGAAGTATATGATACACAAACGAATAGAGTATGCAACCACGCTGATTATTAATATATATATATTTCCTTGATTCTGGCCCCCCCTCCTCCATCCCATTGTAGAGGGACTACCTTGTAAGTAACGCCTTATTAGACACGTGGAACCCCAAACGTTACGTCAGGGTAAGATCTCACTATTTTCTCCCTCAAGACTACACTCTCTTTGGCTATTCAATATAAAATATCTATTATCTTTGGAATTGCAAGTCACAAAATTCAAGGGCCTGATTTCTTAAACAGTGTAAACCTAGGATACTATATTGTTAGTTAGCTAGGCATACACAAATGGATTTCATAAACGCATTTGACGCAGGTCTGTGTATGGCTAGGATCTGCCCAATTTCTTAAACAGTGTAAACCTAGGATACCATATTGTTAGTTAGCTAGACACACACGATTGGATTTCATAAATGCATCTGACGCGGTTCTGTGTATGGCTAAGATCCCCCGATGGGGGGATCTTAGCCATACACAGAACCGTGTCATATACGTTTATGAAATCCATTTGCGTGTGTCTAGCTAACTAACAATATGGTATCCTAGATTTACACTGTTTAAGAAATCGGGCGGATCCTAGCCATACACAGAACCGCGTCAGATGAGTTTATGAAATCCGTTTGTGTGTCTAGCTAACTAACAATATGGTATGCTAGGTTTACACTGTTTAAGAAATCGGGCCAAGAAGATCCATGGAGACAAAGAGCTGAATGATTCTTACGTGTTTTTAAGGATCTGAGGAGTGGCGTCGGGTACTTTTTGGCACCGCCGTGTTAGTTCGGTCCTTTTCAGCGCCGTGAATGGCGCCTTGACTAATTAATTATCATTAACCTAACCTAACCTAATGTAGCCTAGCCAAAACATCATAGTGCCAAAAGGGCAATGCCAAAACAGTGTGCACCAAAATGGCGTGGTCAAAAGGGCGGCGGCAAAACGGCGGCTCCAAATAGTCCCTTTCCGCTGAGGAGTGTGCCTGCATGTCAAAAGAAAGATAGATAGTGGATTGTTAGCGATGAGTAGAATGAGTATCCATTCTAGCTCAGTAGAATGGTTTGACTGATCTATTATATGTTCCCATTCTATTTGATGTTAGTTGCCGAAATAGAATCGATATTTCACTATGCTAGATACCATCCGCTAAGTGTACAAGCTTCTCATAGACTCTGTTTTTAGAGATCCCTTTTAGAATGGTTATATATAATTTCTCTAGCAAGATATATATATATATATATATATATATATATATATATATATATATATATATATATATATATATATATATATATATATATATATATATATATATATATATATATATATATATATATATATGGCATTCATGAATGTATAGAAATTAAAAGGTTAAAGTAACTTTAATTCGCTCATCACAACAAAGCCAATGTTCTCCTTTCTTTAACTGGCCAAGAAAATACCCTGGCGTAACGAGTTGACTTTTTCTCTCGCTCTCGTTGTATTCTGTAAAAAAAAAAAACACACACACACCCTTTTTTTATATTAAATCACTAGACAATTAGTCTCTTTCATTTGGTCACTAGAATTTCGTCTTATTCACGTCACCACACACCAAAAAATCCCCTTTAGAAGCCTTTAGTAGCATATGTAATGACATTTTGTGACCTGTTTTTGAAGGCCTGGAAGAGCAGAGCTGCTTTCCAGCTTGAGGTTCTGCCTTCCTTCCTAGGTATATTGTAGTAAGGTCTATTTCCATCACCAGAACTGCTTTAAAGTTTTTGTTTTTTAATTCTATTAACTATCACCCCCCCCCCTCCCTTCTGCCAAACATCTAAAGACGACATGGTCTTGGCTGAGTGGGTTTTTTTTTCCTTGGAAATATAACTACATTTTGCTTTTGTTTACTATATCATAATGATATGAATAATAAGTACATTTAGCTATAGGCCATGTTAAATTTGTTTCCAATGTACTATTTTCTTAGATAAGGTTTTTCCATATATATATATATATATATATATATATATATATATATATATATATATATATATATATATATATATATATATATATATATATATATATATATATATATATATATATATATATATATATATATATATATATATATATATATATATATATATATATATATATATATATAGTTAATGACTATGTAGGGAAAATTGACAGATATTTACAGAAAAATATCCTTCATTTTTTCCCTACGTAGTCATTAACCATCTATATGTACAATATCCACATGCTTTTCGTGATATATATATATATATATATATATATATATATATATATATATATATATATATATATATATATATATATATATATATATATATAGATAGATAGATAGATAGATAGATAGATAGATAGATAGATAGACAGATATATATATATATATATATATATATATATATATATATATATATATATATATATATATATATATATATATATATATATATATATATATATATATATATATATATATATATATATATGAGTAAGCACAAATGTTAGCATACAGCACTAAATGGTAAGGAAGTCCATCAGTGAAACAACACAGAAAAATAACGCTATATTTCGAATCCTAACTGGACTCCTTTTCAAGCAAAAAGGGGTCCAGTTCGCATCCGAAATGTAGCGTTATATTTTCTATGTGTTGTTTCACTGTTGGACTTCCTTACCATCTATATATATATATATATATATATATATATATATATATATATATATATATATATATATATATATATATATATATACATATATATATATATATATAAATATATATATATATATATATATATATATATATATATATATATATATATATATATATATATACATATATATATATATATATATATATATATATATATATATATATATATATATATATATATATATATATATATATATATATATATATATATATATATATATATATATATATATATATATATATCCAGACTTCTATTTGCATATTATATGAATAATTATAATTCTGGAAAGATCATTCTTCAACATTATATCTTTCAAGACTTTTGCCGGTACAAGGAATATATAAGTTGCATATATTCTGAGAATATTCACCTATATCTAATTCTCTCATGAACCCATTGGTTATGTCTGATGTATCAATTGGCTATACGGTTGTTTACAAGGTTGGTTGGTTAGGATGGGATGGGATTGGAGGGGAAAAAATGGGAGGGTATTAAGGATAGAAGGGAATTAGAGGGAAAAGCAGGAAAATTAAATAAAGTTTTTCCTGCTTTTCGGTTTTTTGTTGCTTTGAAGTTTGTTTCGAGATCTTTTTCTTTTCTGCTGCCATTTTAGTTACAAGGTACTTCATTAGTACCTGTCTCATTTGATATGTAGTCACCGTGGCTCAAACGGTAGCGTCCGCGACTCTGAGGCGTTAGGTCGAGGGTTCGCGCCCCGTCACGGTCTGAGGTTAGCAAGGGCATGCACTCAAGGTAACGATTGCATCTGCCAAAACAAGGCCTTCGTAAGAAGGCAACCGTCCTAGCCCTTGGTTGAAAAGGAAATCCGTGACGTAAAACTGGAACAATCATCAAAATGAGAAAAATAAATCTAAGTTTGTCCCCTGTTAAGTGAGACACGGATATATTCTACTCTTTATTTTATTATATCCAAATTTTGCAGTTTTCTTCTGACGTATATTTTCAAAGTGGAGGTGGCTTCCATTGTGAAATTTTCTTCTGTTTTCAAAATTTGGTATTTTGTGATTGCTACTTATTCGAGGACCCTGAAATTACAACTGGAAATCCTATATTATTTTTATTAGTGCATCTTAGGCCGCTTTCACACCAAAGTGGCAAGTCGCATGTGGCATGCCACGTGGCCCACCAGTTGAAAACGAACATCCGGAAATATTTGAAACCTTTCACACAGAAGTGACTTGACATGTTCCATGTGCCACGCCACTTCTGTATGAAATATTCGATATATTTCCGGATGTCCGTTTTCAACTTGCGTGCCACTTGGCACGCCAGGTGCGACGTGCCACTTTGGTGTGAAAGCGGCCTTAATTGTAGGCATTAGTACTGATAGACATAATTATTCTTATATATGCTTTGGCAGGATGGACAAAATAAAGCAAAATATGTCTGAGCTAGTAACAGAAAGTCTGTATAAGTTTGTGTTCCATAATGGAAGCTGAAATTTTTTTAATATACTTGCCTCAGTTCAGTATTCAGCCTTTTAATTGCAATCCCATACGTCCATTTTCCGTAGTCACCGTGGCTCTATCGGTAGCGTCCGCGACTCTGAGGTGTCAGGTCGAGGGTTCGCGCCCCGTCACGGTCTGAGGTTAGCAAGGGCATGCACTCAGGGTACGGTTTACATCTGCCAAAACAAGTCCTTCGCAAGAAGGCAACCGTCCTAGCCCTTGCTAGAAAAAGGAGTCCGTGACGTACAACCGAAACAACAACAACAACGTCCATTTTCCCATGCATTTAGAATTAAATCTCAACTTATCAGTGATAAAGAAAATAGAGATGAATAAAAGGTTTGATCACTATAATTTACCTGTAATTCAACCACCAAATCTTTAAAAAATAGTGAAGGGTCCAGAGCTTGACAGGGCTTAGTTTTCAGAAGAAATCTCTTGACAAATTTTAAATCCATGTATGTGATTACCTAATTGTGATTACTTTATTGTGTTTACGGGAAAGAGCCCAAAGCTCGTATCTTCCCGTCTCCTGATCGGTTCCATTTTATACTTAGTGTGTGTGTGTGTGTGTGTGTGTGTATGTGTGTGTGTACACAGAACCAAGTCAGATGCGTTTATGCAATCCATTTGTGTGTGTCTAGCTAACTAACAATATGGTATCCTAGGTTTACACTGCTCAAGAAACCGGGCCTAAGTAACTAGCTAGTTTTGCCTTTTTCTTCCTGTCTTAAAATAATAATAAAAAAAAAAGATTATCTAAACATGTGCATTATCTTGTGCAATTAGAGGAACACAAGTGTGTTTGGAAGAGACAATGATATTTCTTCCCTTTTGATTCGCAAAATTACAAATAAATTCAGTTAATAGTTTTTTATTTATCAGTTGTCACTGTGGCTCAAGCGGTAGCGTCCACGACTCTGAGGCGTCAGGTCGAGGGTTCGCGCCCCGTCACGGTCCGAGGTTAGCAAGGGCATGCACTCAGGTTAACGATTACATCTGCCAATACAAGTCCTTCGCAAGAAGGATCAATTTTTTTTATTTATCATACACTAAATTATTTGCTTCCAAAGTACTACATTTTTATTCACAATAAGGGTAATAATGACTTGAAGATTTGTTTTTCCTTCAGCTAGTTAATATTAGTTTTCGAAAATTATCATGACTTAATGCTAACGTTTTAAATCTTCAACAATATCATGACGTAATGCTAACGTTTTTAATCGTCAACAATATCATGACTTAATGCTAACGTTTTTAATCTTCAACAAAATATCATGACTTAATGCTAACGTTTTTAATCTTCAAAAATATCATGACTTAATGCTAACGTTTTTAATCTTCAACAAAATATCATGACTTAATGCTAACGTTTTTAATCTTCAAAAATATCATGACTTAATGCTAACGTTTGTAATCTTCAAAAATATCATGACTTAATGCTAACGTTTTTAATCTTCGAAAATATAATGACTTAATGCTAATGTTTTAATCTTCAAAAATATCATGACTCAATGCTAATGTTTTTAATCTTCAACAAAATATCATGACTTAATGCTAGCGTTTTTAATCTTCAACAAAATATCATGACTTAATGCTAACGTTTTTAATCTTCAACAATGCTATTATTAGCTGGGATATATTTCTGAGTAATTTAAGTTGATTGAATACACGAGGTCGAATATTATAAAAATTTTTAACTTAATATTCCCCAGAAACGGAAACAGACGCCATTTCTCATTGCACTTCTAAGGACATTATATGAAAATCCTTAACTTAATTTTCCCCAGAAACGGAAACAGACGTAATTTCTCATTGCACTTCTAAGGACATTATATGAAAATCCTTAACTTAATATTCCCCAGAAACGGAAACAGACGCAATTTCTCATTGCAATTCTAAGGACATTATATAAACATGCAGAGCTTTCATTTTTTTTCCTATTTTATAGATTCATTTTTCACTTATTTTCGCACATAAATCAGAATCGAAGATTACATGACAGAGAATTTTTTTTTTTCCATTAGAAACCTGAGTCGGTTACTCCTGAGTTTTTTCAATTATTTCCATCTAAAATATTGTGAGTTATAATGTAGGGAAGGAATTAAATACTATTTCTAACAGACATATTGTAGTATATAGTTGGTTTGGAAAAAGGAAACTTTTTTCCTTTTTGTGATCGCATTTTCCAAGCATAAGCGCAGGAATGCCCGAGAACATTTTAACAAAGGAAATTGTATTAGATTTTGTCACAGATCCACGCAGGCAGAACAAAGGAAGAATATCTGAATGACTTCAGTTATATAATCAGAAAAACTTGATGCAGAACATCAGAATAGGAATGTCACTCAAAAATGGCATTGAAATACTTGTTGATCCATTTTAATTTTAATACATAAAACACAGACTTTATGCAGAATGTCAAACATGAATGTCAGTCAGATACTGAATGGAAAAAATTATTGGCATAATCGCAACAATCTGGAGCAGGAATTTTGCTGGTGATATTGAAACAGTTATTCTAAGTCAACAGTAAAATAATTCCTTTTCGGTGATTAATTGAATTTTTTGCTCTCTCTCTCTCTCTCTCTCTCTCTCTCTCTCTCTCTCTCTCTCTCTCTCTCTCTCTCTCTCTCTCTCTCTCTCTCTCTCTCTCTCTCTCTCTCTCTCTCTCTCTCTCTTTCTTTGCCAAACATATCAACTCTATTTTAGTGAAGCCTGCAGCCTCACTTTTTTTATAGTGACAATATGCACGGCAGAATGATAATAAAAGTACTTGGATATTCCTCAGTTATCTCTGTGTTCTTTTACAGGCAGTCACAATTAGTTTCCTGGCATATGTACTCAGTTGAGAGCATAACAGTACCTTGCAAAACTTGAAAAAACTTTATAATTTTTCCTGTGGTAACGCGCTGGCTTCGCATTCACGAGGTCGAAAGATTGGTTCCCGTCCAAGACCGAGAGTTTAAGCTGTTTCCTGGCAAGTACTGCTGTGGTTGGTCACCACAGTGGGGGTTTGGGGCCAGCCCTGGCTGACGAATACCCATTGTATTGTAATGGAAATAAAGGTTTATTATTATTGTAACAGTATTGCCAGTTTTTAGTCGAGTATTTTTATCTTTTCTCTCATCAATTCGTTGTTGTGGCTTCCACCGAAAGCTGTATATAGTCATGTCTCGTTCGCTCTTTTTGACTATTACCTTTTGAGCGAAGAGCGAGTACTTCAATCGAGTATTTTTATCTTGTCTCTCATCAGTTCAGTGTTGTGGCTTCTCACGAAAGCTGTATATATTCATGTCTTCTTCGCTCTTTTTGACTATTACTGTTGAGCAAAGAGCGAGTACCTCTAAACCCAGACTTGTATTCGTTAAGTGCATAACTTTGTCTATCGTTAAACTTGGCAGTTTTCATTAGCATTTCTATCGTTATCACTGAAAAAATTCAATCCTAAACTCCTATAATGGTACATTTTGTTCGGTGCTATTATCGCTCAACAATGATCGTTCATGGCTCAACGATAATCGTCAAACGATTGTCTAGAGCACTCATTCTTTGTTTATGAATGGGGCTGTTTTGCTTTGAGGAACTGTCTAGGACAGTTCGATGTTAAGTCTTTCTTCAGTTACGGTTCTTTTTCTATCCCTACATCAACACCGAATATTCATTACACATCTCTTTTTTTCCATCTTACATGTCACAGCACTCTCCATCTCTGTTTCTTTTACTTTGCTTTATTCGTGCCCATGCCCGATGAGGTTTTTTTTCTGTTCTTATGTCACTCGCAAAAATAAAATGAAAAGTCTTGTGCGATTTTAGAAAAAAAATTACGTCTAAATCTTTATTAGAATTGAAAAAGGGGAAACACCAGAGAATTCACCATTACAATATATCAATACTATATATACTCATTCTATCGGTTGTAGCAATAGAATGCAATTGCAACATCATTTCAGAATAATGTGAATGTTTGAAGCATGAAATAAACATCAGCTCACATTCAGATCTCTTATCAAAGGGACCCTAACTTGAATGTTTTAACAACAGCTGAAGGGTCTTTTGGACTTAAATGGGACTGTCCAGAACAGTTCGATGTTAAGTCTTCCTTCAGTTACGGTTCTCTTTCTATGCCTACATCAACACCGAATATTTTTAGATATTCGTTACACATGTCTTATTATCCCTTCACATCTGACAAGTTACAATACTCCCCTTTTCTATTTCTCTCTATGTTTCTTCGTGCCCAGGCCCGATGAGGGTAGATTTATTTTATTTATTTTTTTTGGCCCGTCTTGGTGTCACAATCATAAAAAAAAAAAATATCTCTATTAGTTCATTCTTGCTGTCATGATTTTAGTGACTTCAACAGTGTTATCTCTGTGTCTTATGGTTCTATATTGGCTGCTTTTGTATCATTTCCATCTTTCACTATATTTGGGATCTTTTGCTACTTTTCCTTTGACAGTTTTTGCTGTAATTATCAGGTATCGAATGCGTCTGCGACTCTGAGGCAGCAGGTCGAGGGTTCGCGCCCCGTCACGGACTGAGGTTAGTAAGGGCATACACTCAGGGTAACGATTACATCTGTCAAAACAAGTCCTTCGTAAGAAGTCAACCGTCCTAGCCCTTAGTAGAAAAGGGAGTTGGTGACGTAAAACCGAATCCATCCATCAGGTATCGAATACATAATTTCAATGGTGGCACAACCAGACCGGAAAACTTTGAATTTTGCATTCGCAGGTTCATTTCAGTCAAAAGGAATCCATTTCTTTTATTCTTTTCAATTCTTTTGCGACGAATCAACCTTGCTCAGTCTACCACATGACCCCAAACGACTCAAAGTATATTAATTAGAGTATTTCCAGATAAAAGTTTTTTTTTTTTTTTAATGATTGTGACACCAGGATGGGCCAAAAAAATTATAAAATAAAACAGCCCTCATCGGGCCTGGGCACGAAGAATACATAAAGTAAAGAGAAACAGAGATAGAGAGTGTAATGACTTGTCAGATGTAAAGGGATAATAAAAGATGTGTGATGAATATCCAAGAATACTCAGTGTAGCTGTAAGCATAGAAAAAGAACCGTAACTGAAGGAAGATTTAACATCGAACTGTCCTGGACAGACCTATTTAAGTTCAAAATACCTTCAGCTGTAGTATCGCAACGGGTGGCTGGTGCCATGAGCCAACCTACTACATGACATTGCCTCATCAAAGGAACATAAAACAATCGTAATCTATAATTGTTGACCTCAATTCTATGTTCAAAATGCACTATTTTTTGTACAATTTGAAGTAACTTGTTCCGGCTTTACGTCACGGACTCCTTTTTCTACCAAGGGCTAGGACGGTTGCCTTCTTGCGAAGGACTTGTTTTGGCAGATGTAAGCCTTACCCTGAGTGCATGCTCTTGCTAACCTCAGCCCGTGATGGGGCGCAAGCTCTCGACCTGACGCCTCAGAGTCGTGGACGCTACCGCTTGAGCCACGGTGACTATAAATAACTTAATTGAGCTGTTCTGTGGCCGTACCCAGTAAACAGCACTTTTACCGAGCTATTCTGTGGCCGTACCCAGTACACAGCACTTCTACTGAGCTATTTTGTGGCCGTACCCAGTACACAGCACTTCTACTGAGCTATTCTGTGGCCGTGCCCAGTACACAGCACTTCTACTGAGCTATTCTGTGGCCGTACCCAGTACACAGCATTTCTACTGAGCTATTCTGTGGCCGTACCCAGTACACAGCACTTCTACTGAGCTATTCTGTGGTCGTACCCAGTACACAGCACTTCCACTGAGTTATTCTGTGGCCGTACCCAGTACACAGCACTTCTACTAAGCTATTATGTGGCCGTACCCAGTACACAGCACTTCTATACGAAATAACTTAGAATGCGGTTTCTGTTTCCTTTACTGATAGTTTCTACGTTGTTTATTTTACTGCCTTTATCCCCTTCATTAAGTTATTTTCTCCAGAGAAATAATTTCATTGATGTCTTTAAAGCTCTTTCTAAGTTATGGACATAAGTGCCACAGATTATCAAAATATTATTAAATGAAACCACAGCCATATCCTAAGTGCCATCAGGAGAATAATCCGAGGCAGTGCATACCAACTGAAAATTAGCAGAACTTGACACAGATTATTCTTGTTATCTGTACAGGCAATATTTTGGTTTTGGCAAAAAAATTTATGGCCGGATGCCTTTCCTGACGCCAACCCTCCCCATCTACCCGGGCTTGGAACCAGCACCAAGTTGAGGCTGACTTGCCCCCCTCAGTGGCTGGGTTAGAACTTGACACAGAATATTTCCTTATTAACTAATGTCCACATCTCAAGTGCCGCTGCAACGATGATTTTCACCTTTGGATAAACATGGCAGGTCCTCCTCGTACCTGTTCAATGTAATTATCAGCGTTCATTGTTCCTTTCCTTCGCTTTAATCCTCATGTATATGAGGGTTGATATAATGTTTTTTGTGGTTCTTGTCATAAGGTGAGAATTATCTATCATGTAGTAGGTTGGCTCATGGCACCAGCTGCCCTTTGCGATACTACAGTTGAAGGTTTTTTGAACTTAAAAAGGTCTGTCCATGACAGTTTGATGTTAAGTCTTCCTTCAGTTACGGTTCTTTTTCTATGCCTACAACTACACTGAATATTCTTGGATATTCATCACACATCTTTTATTATCCCTTCACATCTGACAAGTCATTACACTCTCCATCTCTGTTTCTATTTACTTTATATATTCTTCGTGCCCAGCCCCGATGAGGGCTGTTTTATTTTATTATTTTTTGGCCCGTCCTGGTGTCACAGTAATAAAAAAAAATATCAAGAAGTTTTCTTGGCCTCTCTCTTTGAATTCTCACCTTGAATTCTCGTCAAGTAATTTTCTGATGAAGTTCAAATTGTTCTGAATGATGCTTGAATAGTCGCATTTGACGTCCAATAAAAATTAATCATCATTCGTACATAATTCCAGGTTTCAAGTTTCTGCTATGAATGTGATCTAATATTTTTTTTATCTAAATTGCTTATAGAAAATCTTGGCATTGATAATAATAATAATAATAATAATAATAATAATAATAATAATAATAATAATAATAATAATAATAATAATAATAATAATAATAATTAATAGTGCACAAAGATTTATATCTACAAGATAATGAATGAAATTTCATTATGATGTATAATGGAAATAACAATAAAAATAAGGAAGATATGTAAAATATTTGCACTTATTATCACCTGCTTCGTGCTCCTTAGGTAATAAGGCTCACCATGACATTTACTACAGAATTTGATATAAAGAATGGGTATCCCAGTTCACATTGTCTAAGAGAATTCTCTATTGCTTCTTTTTTTTCACTAGTGATTTAATTTTGGATTAAAAAACGAAAAATATATTTCAGAAAAAATACGTGTCATAGATAAAAAAAAAAAATAGAACACAAGATGTGAGCGTCACTAGCAAACACTCAGATTGTTTATAAAACAACACACAAAGATGAGAGATTTCTGCGAGCGATCGCTCGTTTTCATATTTATAAAACAAACATTTTGCGTCAAAACTTCTTTTCAGCTTCTTGTTTTTTCATCCTTGCATGCATACTTTAAGCATGTTTCAAGCTTGTTTTCAATTTCTGCAACACAAATCTGACATTTTCTGTCCCCATGAGCATGTGACTCTCTCTTTGATAAATTCGGTTCCCTTTAAATAAAAAAGAACATTTTCATACGATATCAATAATCAGGGTATGAAGACACTTAGAAATAGGTTTTTAGTTGAATATTTATATTTGTCCTAGACCAGATAGGTCACATTAGGACAAACCATACCTAGAACTCCTGGACAACTCAAACCTACAACAACTCATTTCTAGAATAGCTGCCAAGGATCAGTGTTTGAAATGTTTAGTTTAAGTCATTCATATTTTCATTTCTATTTTATTTCATTTCTGTGCTTGATAAAATTTCTTATATATATATATATATATATATATATATATATATATATATATATATATATATATATATATATATATATATATATATGTGTATATGTGTATATGTGTATATGTGTATATGTGTATGTATGTATGTATGTATGTATGTATGTATGTATGTATGTATGTATGTATGTATGTATGTATGTATGTATGTATGTATGTATGTATGTATGTATGTATGTATGTATGTATGTATGTATGTATGTATGTATGTATGTATGCATGCATGCATGCATGCATGGATGGATGGATGGATGTATGTATATATATATATATATATATATATATATATATATATATATATATATATATATATATATATATATATATATATGTGTGTGTGTGTGTGTGTGAGTGTGTGTGTGTGTGTTTGTGTCTATATATATATATATATATATATATATATATATATATATATATATATATATATATATATATATATATATATATATATATATATATATATATATATATATATATATATATATATATATAAATATTTCTATATATATATATATATATATATATATATATATATATATAAATATATATATATATATATATATATATATATGTGTGTGTGTGTGTGTGTGTGTGTGTGTGTGTGTGTGTGTGTGTGTGTGTGTGTGTGTGTGTGTGTGTGTGTTTCCCTTTTTTAATTGCTTTCTTATCCAAACTTTGAGTATTTTTAGGTATAAGTTGTCGTCAGGAAGTGTTATCCAGGTATGAGTTGGTTGAGTATCAATTATTTAGGTATCAGTTGTCCAGAAATGAGGCAACTTCTCATACAACTTGTGATTAGCTAATAAGTTCATACCCTGATTATATGACATATCAATGTATTTTTTTTTTTAATTATTACATTAGCAGTCGGCATGAATGTAATATGCTCCTTGTAAAGGAAACTGGTACATGCATATATATATATATATATATATATATATATATATATATATATATATATATATATATATATATATATATATATATATATATATATGTTTATTTTAACGTTGATTTTTCTGTCTATTTATGTGAGGAAGACTGTTTTTATCGAATATTCCTTGCTTATTTCTTTATAAAAGAATTTCAAAAGTCAGCCATACAGAATCATTATTGCGATTATTGTTATTACAACAATTATTATTATTATTATTATTATTATTATTATTATTATTATTATTATTATTATTATTATTATTATTATTATTATTATTATTATTATTATTATTTTAACAGTAGAATCAATAATTATAATAAAAATAATAATAATAATAATAATAATAATAATAATAATAATAATAATAATAATAATAATAATAATAATAATAATAATAATAATAATAATAATAATAACATTATTATCATCACAGAATTCAGTCGCAATATTTTCTAGGTTTTCCATATAAATGACCTGGCCTTTTTGGTGTCTGTTTCATCCCTCTCATGACTGACTGTCACTGGAGGGGTGTGACTCATGGCCAGATGTCAGCAATAGCCTGTCATGACCCCATTCACAACACAGTTAAGAATCAAACGATGTTTTTCTCTTCTTCTTTCTTTTCATACTGAAGACTGAGCGGAAACGGCCGAGTGGTCAGACAGGCAGCGTTGGAGGGAGTACGTGTGGGGGTGGGGGTGGCCTGGCAGATGTGGGCGCCGCCAACCGTAATTCCCACGAATTAGTGTCTTGCGCCAATTGTGGCAATTCGCAGTGTTCGCACGCCAATGCGTCGAATAACTGCCCCAATGGAGAGGTAAGGACCCACGGAGGGTAAAAATACTTTTCGTATTTGGTTTAATACTGGTACAATAAGGTACTGCACACTCAGTTTTGTGTGAAGTGTTCCCGCTTGCATGAGAGAGCTTCATTTGAGTATAATATTGGAATATCGTATATACAGAATCATATATATATATATATATATATATATATATATATATATATATATATATATATATATATATATATATATATATATATATATATATATATATATATATATATATATATATATATATATATATATATATATATATATATATATATATATATATATATATATATATATATATATATATATATATATTATATACATATATATATATATATATATATATATATATATATATATATATATATATATATATTATATACATATATATATATATATATATATATATATATATATATATATATATATATATATATATATATATATAAATATATATATATATATATATATATATATATATATATATGTGTGTGTGTGTGTGTGTGTGTGTGTGTGTGTGTGTATGTGTGTGTGTTTGTGTGTGTGTGTGTGCGTATATACGAATACGGGTGTATGTATATACATACATACATACATATCACAGGTATCATGATTCATTTAGATAATCCTACGAAAAGCTCGTCATATGAATATTATAATAACGCTTATGCAACAAAAAAATATACTTCTACATTCATACCTACCCACGAGTACTTGAAATTTGAGCCAAAGGTCATAGAACATACTCACAGTAAAGTTATTCTGCCCAAGAAGAACACGATTTATGATCGCTTCCACGAACATCAAGTCCGGTCATTTTTTTTACGGTATGTCTGTCCTCAAACCCTTTAAAGTCCCTTTAAACTGACCTTCATCACGAAATATATATATATATATATATATATATATATATATATATATATATATATATATATATATATATATATATATATATATATATATATATATATATATATATATATATATATATATATATATATATATATATTACAAGTTGGACAATTTTGCACTCATAAAAACACGAGTTTGTCATGACACTGATTTACCCTAGACCCTACTTATCTATTGGAGTCTCATCGAGACTGTTAATTTGACAAGGGATATACTGATTAAGGGAAACCACTACCCTCCCTTTCCTCTCCTCAATTGCCACTGGCTGAGATAAACTGTGCGAGCTACCATGAGGGGCTGAAATCGGAGTCTTATGGATGGAAGCCATGCGCTGCATCCACCAAGCCATTAAATACGTACTTAAATAGATCAAATTATCGCTTTCTTACTATTTCATGTCTGTCTGTCTGTCTATCTATCTGTCTGTCTCTCTCTCTCTCTCTCTCTCTCTCTCTCTATATATATATATATATATATATATATATATATATATATATATATATATATATATATATATATATATATATATATATTTATATATGGAAAGATAGATTGCTAGATAAATAGATAGACAGATAGATAGATAGATAGATAGATGTGTTTACATAATCATGTTCACGGGAAAGACTTATGCTAATGCATATATGTCTTTGCTATATCATTTATATGCATTCCAGAGACAAATCTTCCATGACATTTTCCTCCAGTTCGACTTCGTCCCAAAGCTATTAAAAGTTCCTCTCATGCTGTAAAATATCTAAGCACAATTCTTCTTGTACAGTCCTATCCACATTATTTCACATTTCAATCTTATTAGCCCCTTTTCTAGCCTTTCGTGTAGACCGTTTAGGTCTTTATTAAGTTCTCGTCCACCAATTTTGCCTAAACTGTCTGCATGATCTTTGCTGCTTGTCTGTGTGCATATTCCAAAGTGCATTTACAGATACGGCAGATTATTTACATATTTAAGAAAACAAAAGTGGCCCTAATACTCACCATTGTGGAACCCACTGCTAACCTTCCTCCAGTCACACACTGCATCTCTTACTCTGACTTTTGCTCTCTTCCTTTTAAGTAAGTTTTTATTTACTCTAAGACTTTTCAGGCTATTCTTGCCATTGTTTGCAGCGTCTTCATAAGTCTTCCGTGTGGGACAGTACTTAAAGATTATTGAAAATATAAGATTTTTCAATCTTCCTTGGCCTCTTTTTCTTCTAAATTCAATTTTACCTCGTAATAAAATTCCAGTTTTTATTTCGCCCACTCTAACAAGAGTTAATAGACTCCAAGTGAAGAAAAATTATGTTTTCTCAATAGTTTCTCAATTGCTTTGCAAACTATGCTAGTCCATGAATGAGGCCTATGTCTTAGAGCTGCGTCTCTCCTTCCTTATTTGAAGATAGCCCATACAATTGAGTGTATGTGTGTGTATTCACCTTACTGTATTTGTCTAATTATGCTTATAATTTCCCGTCCCCTGTTCGGTTTCATGTTTTTCTCTCTGATATTTATCGTATTTGTCCATAAAACAATTAATGCATTTACTGTTTCCTCGTTTAGTTAATTTCAACTATCAACTATTCTTGTACTAAAAAGGTACTTCTTGACGTCCTGCAGAGAAATGTTCTTACAAAGCTTCAAGCTTATGACCTCTAGTTCTAAAGCCAGCCATATCAACATATCAGTCCCTCTCTACTCTGTCAAAACCATATAGGAAAAGAAATATCATCATTATATCCCACTTAAGTCTAAGTCCCTCAGCCTTTTCACGTGACTGGGGTTACGGATCTCTGTCTCCAGCTTCTTAACATGTCTTTTGAGCTTTTTCCAATTTATTTTACGCTTTTTCAAATGTGGATTACAAAAGGGCGCTGCATATTCTGACTTTGGTCTCATATGAGTCTCGTAAATCTATCTGAACATTTTCCTTGTTCATGTGCATGACTGCCACCCTTTTTGTTAGCTAGGAAAGCAAATGTTGCCTTTAAAATATCCTTTACAGTATATGGATTTCCAGAGCCAAATCTGCCATTACATTTACTGCTAGATCTCTTTCATACTTTCTCTAGAGAAGTTTTGTACTTGCTACAGAGTATATAAACATTGGGGCCTTCTCACACTTTTGGTCAATCTCATTACTTTTCATTTTGAAGTACCGAATCTCGATAACCACTTCTCTGAACACTCATTCAGATTATTGGGGTCTTCCTGAAGTTACCCTTTTGCCATTTACTCTCTTCACTCTTCCTGAAGTTACCCTTTGCCATTTACTCTCTTCACTATCTTTGCATCAAGTGCAAGCATATTTAGAAATCTATTTACAAACTCCATCAGTTCATATTTTTCATATAAGGAACAAAAAGGACCCTAAAATTGATCCATGCGGAATACCACTGCTAACTTTTCTCCAGCCAGACACTATCTAACTTTAACTTTTTGTTCCCTTTCTTATAAGTAAGATTTTATCCTCTCTTGGTGTATGGGTTGTTTTTTCTATGTGTTGTTTCACTGATGGGCTTCCTTACCACACACACACACACACACACACACACACACACACACACACACACACACACACACACACACACACACACACACACACACACACACACACACACACACACACACACACACACACACACACACACACACTCACACTCACACTCACACTCACACTCACACTCACACTCACACTCACACTCACACTCACACTCACACTCACACTCACACACACACACACACACACACACACACACACACACACACACACACACACACACACACACACACACACACACACACACACAGATAATGTGTTGGATATTGAAAATATTGAGTAAGAACCACCAATTGGAAAGAGTGACCACTGTGTGTTGTTGATGGAGTATATCATTGAAGACATTCTTCCTGAGAGTAGAGGCACTGAGGACATGAGGAGGAACTATCCGAAAGGAGATTACATCAAAATGAATGAGCTTTTTGCAGTTATTGACTGGAGAACCTTATTTTACAACAAATCTGTACAAGAAATGTATGACATCTTTTGTGAGAAATATGGGAAGATAGTAGATTGCTGCATACCTGTCACCAAAGTAGGTGTAATTCATGCCAGAGAGAAATGGTTCGATAATGGGTGTAAAAGAGCTAAGGAGTGGAGAGACAAATGCTGGAAAAGGTATAGGAGGAGAAAAAACATAAATGCCTGGCAAACCTACAAAAGAGCAAGAAATGACTACCTAAGTAAAAGGAGAGAGGCAGAGAGAGATTATGAGAGGGACATCACCAGGAAGGCTAAAGAAAATCCCAAGCTTTTCCACAGCTTTATCAGAGGAAAACTGAAGGTAAAAGAACAGGTTTTAAGGCTAAAGAGAGCGGATGGAAGCATCACTGAGACGGACGAAGAGATCTGCAAAGAATTGAACAAGGAGTTTCAGTCAGTATTTACAGTAGAAAATATCCCACCCCCTCAGATTGCAGTGATAGAAGCTCAAGGGCCGGTACTAGAGAACATCAACCTTACAGCCACAGAGGTATGCAAAGCGCTGATGGATTTAGATGTTCATAAAGCTACAGGTCCTGATGACATATCCCCTCATGTGCTTAAAAAATGCGCAAACACAATATCAGTGGCACTAAGTATCATATTTAAGGAGTCACTGGAGTCGGGGGAGATTCCAAGATGCTGGAAACAAGCAAATGTGATACCTATCTTCAAAAAGGGAAGGAGGGATACGGCTCTGAACTATAGACCAGTTTCCTTGACCAGCATAGTTTGCAAACTTATGGAGAAACTACTAAGGAAACATATCTCTCTTCACTTGGAATCCTTCAACTTTTTGTCAGTGCGGCAACATGGCTTCAGAGAAGGAAGATCAACAGTAACAAACTTATTAGAATTTTATGATGAGGTAAGCCAAATCTTACAGGAAAGAGAGGGCTGGGCAGATTGCATATTCCTAGACTTCCAGAAAGCGTTTGACACTGTTCCACATGGGAGACTTATTAGGAAGCTGCAATCAATGGCTAGAATAGGTGGAAATGTCTTGGAATGGATAAAAACTTACTTAGAAGGAAGGGAACAGAGGGTTAGAGTAAGACACTCAGTGTCTGAATGGAGAAGAGTTAGTAGTGGAGTTCCACAGGGTTCAGTTTTAGGGCCACTTTTGTTCCTTGTATATGTAAATGACCTACCAGAGTCTGTAAATTCATTCATGAATATGTTTGCAGATGATGCAAAGATTGTGAAGAAAGTAAAAAACGAGAACAATGGTAGAGAACTTCAGGAGGATCTAAATAATCTGCATGAGTGGTCAGAAAAGTGGCTAATGAAATTCAATACCTCAAAATGTAAGGTAATGAGAATGGGTACAAGTGCAAGAAGGCCCAAGCTTGACTACTCGGTGGCTGGAGTACAACTTCAAGAGACAGAAAATGAGAGAGATCTAGGAGTAAACATACTGGCAGATTTGTCTCCAGAAATACATATAAATGGCGTAGTAAGGGCAGCATATGCATTCTTATCAAACGTAAGGGTAGCCTTCAGGCACATGGACAAGGAAATGTTCAGAAATATTTATGTAACCTATGTGAGGCCAAAACTCGAATATGCAGCCCCCTTTTGGAATCCGCACTTGAAAAAGCACATAGCTAAGCTTGAAAAAGTTCAAAGACATGCCACGAAACTGGTGCCAGAAATACGCAATCTCGGTTATGATGAGAGGCTGAGGGAATTAGACTTGCCATCACTCGAAGCTAGAAGAGTAAAGGGGGATATGGTGACAGTCTTTAAATTCCTTCATGGTTATGATAGAGTGGATAGGGATCGATATTTCGATATGGCTGGCTCTAGAACTTGAGGTCATAGTTTGAAGCTTCGGAAGAAAACTTGTTTGCAGGATGTAAGGAAATACTTTTTCAGTGTAAGAGTAGTTGATAATTGGAATTCGCTAAGCGAGGAGGTAGTTAATGCTATCTCAATCCATAGTTTTAAGGACAGGTATGATAAGTATCACTAAGTCTAAAAATGGAACCGATCAGGAGACGGGAAGATACGAGCTTTGGGCTCTTTCCCGTAAACACAATTAGGTAATCACAATTAGGTAATCACATGTAGGGAAATATTGTTGAGAAAAAAGGGGAAACATGTAGGGAAATATTGTTGAGAAAAAAAAGTCTAAAAGACCTTCAAGAATGCAAAGAAGTGTTCATTAGACGATACAGAACACAGGAAGAGATGGGAAAGATCAAAAACTTGTTGCAAGAGGCAAGAAGGTTAAATGATGAAAGAAATGAAGAAGAGAAGAAAAATTTTCGTTACAGAATACTTCCAGACAAAGGGGAGATAAAGAAGATAATGACAGAAGATCAGGGGATGGGGCCTCATTAAGATTGTTATACACAAATGCTGATGGATTAGCTGGTAAGGCAGTAGAATTAAAAGATAGGATCCACAACAGTAAGGCAGATATAGTAGCAATTACAGAGACTAAGTTGAGTGAGGACATAAACAGTGTCACAGTTTTTCCTAAGGGCTTCAGAATACTAAGGGTCGAAAGATCTGAGAGGACTGGTGGAGGGATAGCACTGCTCATAAGTGAGAGGATTCAAGTTGAAGAAATAAACTTGGCTATAGAAAGTGAGTTCAGGGAATTTCTTGTTGCTCGCATAAATACTGGGTCAGAGAGCATTATAATAACTGTTGTATACAACCCACCAAGGAACCAAAATAGGCTTGAAATTTATGAGGAAAGTCATATAGGTACTATTGAAGTCATAAACTCAGTTGTTAACATGGCACGGGAGAAAAAATGTAGGATTTTGATTATGGGAGACTTTAATCATAAAGAGATAGATTGGATAAATCTTGACCCACACAGTGGTGAGGACTCATTTGGGGCAAGATTCCTAGATTGCGTACAAGGGAATTTCCTACACCAACATGTAATGGAACCAACAAGAGCCAGGGGTGGGGATGAGCCATCACTACTTGATCTAGTGTTCACAGATAATGTGTTGGATATTGAAAATATTGAGTATGAACCACCAATTGGAAAGAGTGACCACTGTGTGTTGTTGATGGAGTATATCATTGAAGACATTCTTCCTGAGAGTAGAGGCACTGAGGACATGAGGAGGAACTATCCGAAAGGAGATTACATCAAAATGAATGAGCTTTTTGCAGTTATTGACTGGAGAACCTTATTTTACAACAAATCTGTACAAGAAATGTATGACATCTTTTGTGAGAAATATGGGAAGATAGTAGATTGCTGCATACCTGTCACCAAAGTAGGTGTAATTCATGCCAGAGAGAAATGGTTCGATAATGGGTGTAAAAGAGCTAAGGAGTGGAGAGACAAATGCTGGAAAAAGTATAGGAGGAGAAAAAACATAAATGCCTGGCAAACCTACAAAAGAGCAAGAAATGACTACCTAAGTAAAAGGAGAGAGGCAGAGAGAGATTATGAGAGGGACATCACCAGGAAGGCTAAAGAAAATCCCAAGCTTTTCCACAGCTTTATCAGAGGAAAACTGAAGGTAAAAGAACACGTTTTAAGGCTAAAGAGAGCGGATGGAAGCATCACTGAGACGGACGAAGAGATCTGCAAAGAATTGAACAAGGAGTTTCAGTCAGTATTTACAGTAGAAAATACCCCACCCCCTCAGATTGCAGTGATAGAAGCTCAAGGGCCGGTATTAGAGAATATCAACCTTACAGCCACAGAGGTATGCAAAGCGCTGATGGATTTAGATGTTCATAAAGCTACAGGTCCTGATGACATATCCCCTCATGTGCTTAAAAAATGCGCAAACAAAATATTAGTGGCACTAAGTATCATATTTAAGGAGTCACTGGAGTCGGGGGAGATTCCAAGATGCTGGAAACAAGCAAATGTGATACCTATCTTCAAAAAGGGAAGGAGGGATACGGCTCTGAACTATAGACCAGTTTCCTTGACCAGCATAGTTTGCAAACTTATGGAGAAACTACTAAGGAAACATATCTCTCTTCACTTGGAATCCTTCAACTTTTTGTCAGTGAGGCAACATAGCTTCAGAGAAGGAAGATCAACAGTAACAAACTTATTAGAATTTTATGATGAGGTAAGCCAAATCTTACAGGAAAGAGAGGGCTGGGCAGATTGCATATTCCTAGACTTCCAGAAAGCGTTTGACACTGTTCCACATGGGAGACTTATTAGGAAGCTGCAATCAATGGCTAGAATAGGTGGAAATGTCTTGGAATGGATAAAAACTTACTTAGAAGGAAGGGAACAGAGGGTTAGAGTAAGACACTCAGTGTCTGAATGGAGAAGAGTTAGTAGTGGAGTTCCACAGGGTTCAGTTTTAGGGCCACTTTTGTTCCTTGTATATGTAAATGACCTACCAGAGTCTGTAAATTCATTCATGAATATGTTTGCAGATGATGCAAAGATTGTGAAGAAAGTAAAAAACGAGAACAATGGTAGAGAACTTCAGGAGGATCTAAATAATCTGCATGAGTGGTCAGAAAAGTGGCTAATGAAATTCAATACCTCAAAATGTAAGGTAATGAGAATGGGTACAAGTGCAAGAAGGCCCAAGCTTGACTACTCGGTGGCTGGAGTACAACTTCAAGAGACAGAAAATGAGAGAGATCTAGGAGTAAACATACTGGCAGATTTGTCTCCAGAAATACATATAAATGGCGTAGTAAGGGCAGCATATGCATTCTTATCAAATGTAAGGGTAGCCTTCAGGCACATGGACAAGGAAATGTTCAGAAATATTTATGTAACCTATGTGAGGCCGAAACTCGAATATGCAGCCCCCTTTTGGAATCCGCACTTGAAAAAGCACATAGCTAAGCTTGAAAAAGTTCAAAGACATGCCACGAAACTGGTGCCAGAAATACGCAATCTCGGTTATGATGAGAGGCTGAGGGAATTAGACTTGCCATCACTCGAAGCTAGAAGAGTAAAGGGGGATATGGTGACAGTCTTTAAATTCCTTCATGGTTATGATAGAGTGGATAGGGATCGATATTTCGATATGGCTGGCTCTAGAACTTGAGGTCATAGTTTGAAGCTTCGGAAGAAAACTTGTTTGCAGGATGTAAGGAAATACTTTTTCAGTGTAAGAGTAGTTGATAATTGGAATTCGCTAAGCGAGGAGGTAGTTAATGCTATCTCAATCCATAGTTTTAAGGACAGGTATGATAAGTATCACTAAGTCTAAAAATGGAACCGATCAGGAGACGGGAAGATACGAGCTTTGGGCTCTTTCCCGTAAACACAATTAGGTAATCACAATTAGGTAATCACATGTAGGGAAATATTGTTGAGAAAAAAGGGGAAACATGTAGGGAAATATTGTTGAGAAAAAAAAGTCTAAAAGACCTTCAAGAATGCAAAGAAGTGTTCATTAGACGATACAGAACACAGGAAGAGATGGGAAAGATCAAAAACTTGTTGCAAGAGGCAAGAAGGTTAAATGATGAAAGAAATGAAGAAGAGAAGAAAAATTTTCGTTACAGAATACTTCCAGACAAAGGGGAGATAAAGAAGATAATGACAGAAGATCAGGGGATGGGGCCTCATTAAGATTGTTATACACAAATGCTGATGGATTAGCTGGTAAGGCAGTAGAATTAAAAGATAGGATCCACAACAGTAAGGCAGATATAGTAGCAATTACAGAGACTAAGTTGAGTGAGGACATAAACAGTGTCACAGTTTTTCCTAAGGGCTTCAGAATACTAAGGGTCGAAAGATCTGAGAGGACTGGTGGAGGGATAGCACTGCTCATAAGTGAGAGGATTCAAGTTGAAGAAATAAACTTGGCTATAGAAAGTGAGTTCAGGGAATTTCTTGTTGCTCGCATAAATACTGGGTCAGAGAGCATTATAATAACTGTTGTATACAACCCACCAAGGAACCAAAATAGGCTTGAAATTTATGAGGAAAGTCATATAGGTACTATTGAAGTCATAAACTCAGTTGTTAACATGGCACGGGAGAAAAAATGTAGGATTTTGATTATGGGAGACTTTAATCATAAAGAGATAGATTGGATAAATCTTGACCCACACAGTGGTGAGGACTCATTTGGGGCAAGATTCCTAGATTGCGTACAAGGGAATTTCCTACACCAACATGTAATGGAACCAACAAGAGCCAGGGGTGGGGATGAGCCATCACTACTTGATCTAGTGTTCACAGATAATGTGTTGGATATTGAAAATATTGAGTATGAACCACCAATTGGAAAGAGTGACCACTGTGTGTTGTTGATGGAGTATATCATTGAAGACATTCTTCCTGAGAGTAGAGGCACTGAGGACATGAGGAGGAACTATCCGAAAGGAGATTACATCAAAATGAATGAGCTTTTTGCAGTTATTGACTGGAGAACCTTATTTTACAACAAATCTGTACAAGAAATGTATGACATCTTTTGTGAGAAATATGGGAAGATAGTAGATTGCTGCATACCTGTCACCAAAGTAGGTGTAATTCATGCCAGAGAGAAATGGTTCGATAATGGGTGTAAAAGAGCTAAGGAGTGGAGAGACAAATGCTGGAAAAGGTATAGGAGGAGAAAAAACATAAATGCCTGGCAAACCTACAAAAGAGCAAGAAATGACTACCTAAGTAAAAGGAGAGAGGCAGAGAGAGATTATGAGAGGGACATCACCAGGAAGGCTAAAGAAAATCCCAAGCTTTTCCACAGCTTTATCAGAGGAAAACTGAAGGTAAAAGAACAGGTTTTAAGGCTAAAGAGAGCGGATGGAAGCATCACTGAGACGGACGAAGAGATCTGCAAAGAATTGAACAAGGAGTTTCAGTCAGTATTTACAGTAGAAAATACCCCACCCCCTCAGATTGCAGTGATAGAAGCTCAAGGGCCGGTATTAGAGAATATCAACCTTACAGCCACAGAGGTATGCAAAGCGCTGATGGATTTAGATGTTCATAAAGCTACAGGTCCTGATGACATATCCCCTCATGTGCTTAAAAAATGCGCAAACACAATATCAGTGGCACTAAGTATCATATTTAAGGAGTCACTGGAGTCGGGGGAGATTCCAAGATGCTGGAAACAAGCAAATGTGATACCTATCTTCAAAAAGGGAAGGAGGGATACGGCTCTGAACTATAGACCAGTTTCCTTGACCAGCATAGTTTGCAAACTTATGGAGAAACTACTAAGGAAACATATCTCTCTTCACTTGGAATCCTTCAACTTTTTGTCAGTGAGGCAACATGGCTTCAGAGAAGGAAGATCAACAGTAACAAACTTATTAGAATTTTATGATGAGGTAAGCCAAATCTTACAGGAAAGAGAGGGCTGGGCAGATTGCATATTCCTAGACTTCCAGAAAGCATTTGACACTGTTCCACATGGGAGACTTATTAGGAAGCTGCAATCAATGGCTAGAATAGGTGGAAATGTCTTGGAATGGATAAAAACTTACTTAGAAGGAAGGGAACAGAGGGTTAGAGTAAGACACTCAGTGTCTGAATGGAGAAGAGTTAGTAGTGGAGTTCCACAGGGTTCAGTTTTAGGGCCACTTTTGTTCCTTGTATATGTAAATGACCTACCAGAGTCTGTAAATTCATTCATGAATATGTTTGCAGATGATGCAAAGATTGTGAAGAAAGTAAAAAACGAGAACAATGGTAGAGAACTTCAGGAGGATCTAAATAATCTGCATGAGTGGTCAGAAAAGTGGCTAATGAAATTCAATACCTCAAAATGTAAGGTAATGAGAATGGGTACAAGTGCAAGAAGGCCCAAGCTTGACTACTCGGTGGCTGGAGTACAACTTCAAGAGACAGAAAATGAGAGAGATCTAGGAGTAAACATACTGGCAGATTTGTCTCCAGAAATACATATAAATGGCGTAGTAAGGGCAGCATATGCATTCTTATCAAATGTAAGGGTAGCCTTCAGGCACATGGACAAGGAAATGTTCAGAAATATTTATGTAACCTATGTGAGGCCGAAACTCGAATATGCAGCCCCCTTTTGGAATCCGCACTTGAAAAAGCACATAGCTAAGCTTGAAAAAGTTCAAAGACATGCCACGAAACTGGTGCCAGAAATACGCAATCTCGGTTATGAAGAGAGGCTGAGGGAATTAGACTTGCCATCACTCGAAGCCAGAAGAGTAAGGGGGGATATGGTGACAGTCTTTAAATTCCTTCATGGTTATGATAGAGTGGATAGGGATCGATATTTCGATATGGCTGGCTCTAGAACTAGAGGTCATAGTTTGAAGCTTCGTAAGAAAACTTGTTTGCAGGATGTAAGGAAATACTTTTTCAGTGTAAGAGTAGTTGATAATTGGAATTCGCTAAGCGAGGAGGTAGTTAATGCTATCTCAATCCATAGTTTTAAGGACAGGTACGATAAGTATCACTAAGTCTAAAAATGGAACCGATCAGGAGACGGGAAGATACGAGCTTTGGGCTCTTTCCCGTAAACACAATTAGGTAATCACAATTAGGTAATCACACACACACACACACACAAACACACACACATACAGATTGTGAAGAAAGTAAAAAACGAGAACAATGGTAGAGAACTTCAGGAGGATCTAAATAATCTTCATGAGTGGTCAGAAAAGTGGCTAATGAAATTCAATACCTCAAAATGTAAGGTAATGAGAATGGGTACAAGTGCAAGAAGGCCCAAGCTTGACTACTCGGTGGCTGGAGTACAGCTTCAGGAGACAGAAAATGAGAGAGATCTAGGAGTAAACATATTGGCAGATTTGTCTCCAGAAATACATATAAATGGCGTAGTAAGGGCAGCATATGCATTCTTATCAAATGTAAGGGTAGCCTTCAGGCACATGGACAAGGAAATGTTCAGAAATATTTATGTAACCTATGTGAGGCCAAAACTCGAATATGCAGCCCCCTTTTGGAATCCGCACTTGAAAAAGCACATAGCTAAGCTTGAAAAAGTTCAAAGACATGCCACGAAACTGGTGCCAGAAATACGCAATCTCGGTTATGATGAGAGGCTGAGGGAATTAGACATGCCATCACTCGAAGCTAGAAGAGTAAGGGGGGATATGGTGACAGTCTTTAAATTCCTTCATGGTTATGATAGAGTGGATAGGGATCGATATTTCGATATGGCTGGCTCTAGAACTAGAGGTCATAGTTTGAAGCTTCGGAAGAAAACTTGTTTGCAGGATGTAAGGAAATACTTTTTCAGTGTAAGAGTAGTTGATAATTGGAATTCGCTAAGCGAGGAGGTAGTTAATGCTACCTCAATCCATAGTTTTAAGGACAGGTATGATAAGTATCACTAAGTCTAAAAATGGAACCGATCAGGAGACGGGAAGATACGAGCTTTGGGCTCTTTCCCGTAAACACAATTAGGTAATCACAATTAGGTAATCACACACACACACACACACACACACACATATATATATATATATATATATATATATATATATATATATATATATATATATATATATATATATATATATATATATATATATATATATATATATATATATATATATATATATATATATATATATATATATATATATATATATATATATATATATATATATATATATATATATATATATATATATATATATATATATATATATATATATATATATATATATATATATTATATATATATATACATATATATATATATATATATATATATATATATATATATATATATATATATATATATATATATATATATATATTCTGTCTCTGTCTATCAACCCATGTATCTATCTGTCTGTCCATCTATTTATTATTTATTTATTTCTATATTCAGTCTACTCTCTTTCTATTTGTTTGATCTCTTCTTCAATTTACTTTCATATCTATATATACATCAAGCAATTTATCTCTTTATATAATCATCTATAGTTCCATCTATATAGATTTGTCTATCCATGTACAAGTCTTTTTCTTGCTATTCTTTACCTTAAAACACTGATCATAGCTATAGTGCCATTGCAACGATGCCTAATTTTAGACCTAATGGAGGTGCTGTAACTGGGTCTACAGACGACTATTTAAGACTCTAATATTCATTCCATTTTTCAGGAAGTGACTGTCACTGTAAGTATTAATCACCATACTTCGAATATTAACTTTCAACCGAATTTATTCTAAACTTATATTGCTATTTCACTGTAGTTTTGATGATATCATTCTCTCCTCTCTCTCTCTCTCTCTCTCCTCTCTCTCCTCTCTCTCTCTCTCCTCTCTCTCTCTCTCTCTCTCTCTCTCTCTCTCTCTCTCTCTCTCTCTCTCTCTCTCTCTCTCTCTCTCTCTCTCTCTCTCTCTCTCTCTCTTTATTTTTGTATTCGTTTCTAATATTTTGTTTCTTATTTTCCTTGAGGTCAGATGCACGGTATTACAATATTGATTTCAGCGCAAGATATATATATATATATATATATATATATATATATATATATATATATATATATATATATATATATATATATATATATATATATATATTATATATATATATATATATATATATAGACAGCATATGCCTATTTTGTTTGCACTGAAGTAATCTTTTGACTTGTTCATTGAGTTTGACTTGCTGGATTGCTGACGTCTATTTCACGTCCAAATTCTAATTTCAACCTTGACAATAATGCCAATGAGAACGCGAGAATAGTAGATGAATTGTATTTCACTGGAAATGTTGCATGGAATTTTCTATTTGGCATTAGGACTCTTTTCATCCCTTTTTGACTTTCTTTTCTTATATTTTTTCTCTTTCTTCTTTTCTGTTTATATTGTGTTTCGTATTTTATCTGTAATTGAATGTGTCATTTTCTCTTTATTATTGTGTAATAGAAAGATATGTTTACATTCCATAAATGTGGATGCCATAGTACAGATTCTTCCCTTCCATCTCCAGATTCAAACTCTCTTCCATCTTCTGTCTTTCCTGACTCTTATGACCGATCTTCCTTCAAAGAGCTGATCTATCGTCATCTCAGGGCCTAATCCTGCCATATCTCTATAACATCATTAATTCGACTGTATTTTCATCCTGTCCTTTTCCTATTGTTTACAAATCTCTTATTTCTACTCTTTCTTCGTCTCTATGTTTTCTTGGTGCCCGGGACAGATGAGGGCAATTTTCTTGCCTGTCCCGGTATCACACTCATAAAAAAATCAATGATTTTTCTTTTAGTTGTGATCGTGGCTTTTTAAGAGGTTATTCCTTTTATTTACCTTATTTTATTATTCTCCTTTTCGGTACTCAAAGAAATTGTTTTATTGTATTTTCTTATAATAATTCTCTCCTCTCTCTCTCTCTCTCTCTCTCTCTCTCTCTCTCTCTCTCTCTCTCTCTCTCTCTCTCCTCTCTCTCTCTCTCCTCTCTCTCTCTCTCTCTCTCTCTCTCTCTCTCTCTCTCCTCTCTCTCTCTCTCTCTCTCTCTCTCTCTCTCTCTCTCTCTCTCTCTCTCTCTCTCTCTCTCTCTCTCTCTCTCTCTCTCTCTCTCTCTCACCTGTTTTCTTTTTCTTCCCTTATTTTTATATCTCTTATAACCCGTACTTTCATTTACGTATCTCGTATAAATTTCTATCCATTTAATTAATATTTACTATTTATATTTTTCGTTTGCTCGCGAGCTTCACATTGCCTGCTTGCATCCCTGTAATCTTGAGACGACTTGTTTTTTATTATTATTATTATTAGCTTTTTTTAGAAGGTAAGGCTTTAATATGAAGTTACCAGTGTGGGAGAGGATGTATGTAAGTTAGAATTTCCGGCTACTTACATACATACATACACACATACATACATACATACATGCATACATACATACATACATACATACATACATACATACATACATACATACATACATACATACATACATACATACATACATACATACATACATACATACATACATACATGCATATATACATACATATATGACTACGTACATATGTGCGTGCGTGCGTGCGTGTGTGTGTGTGTGTGCGTGCGTCCGTGTGTGCATGTATGCCTGCGTGCGTGCGTGCGCACATACATACATACATACATACATGCATGTGTACGTACGTATGTGCATACATACGTACATGCGTGCCTGCATGCATGCGTGCGTGCGTGTGTGCGTGCGTGTGCACATATATACATACATACATACACACACGCACACCAATGGCAGGCATTAGAACACACTCACTCGATATATCTCGAATTTCCTTGTGTTTATGAGTGAACCAGAACTAAATTATAAAACATGAACCAAATTTGCCTGGATTGATTCTACAGAGTATTGTGAGTAAAAGATATATTTGTAATAAGCGAGACTGTCCAAAAAAATTAAAGGGAAAATCTGAAAATACTTTTGAGAAGGGAAAAAGAAGAAGCTGTCTGCCCTGTCTTGAAGGAAGTTTATAAGAGTTGCCATTTGCGAAGCCATCACATTACCTAAGTTTTTTGTGTAAATTAGGGAGAGCTCGTTCAGCCGTATTACCTTATCCTGTGGTTCCATATATTGTTAAAAATCAATATCCTTCCCATGTTGAAGGACTTGATAATCAGTCTGTTATGCGAGATAATTGACTAAATAAATAAATACGAAAAATACACCTGTCAACAGTGCTGAGTTCAGTTGCCAAGTAGCATAGTTGTCGTATTTTTTCTTTTGCTCTATTCTCTATTATTTTTGTTTTATAAATAGAGTTAGATTTAAATTTTCCTTCTGAAATGACCAGTTCAGCAGTTAAGAGGAAAATATAGCAGAAACGGGTGGGTGTCTCCTCGGTTGCATATTCAAGTTTTCCTTCATGTGGGGTTTTGTTTTGTATTGTTTTCTTCTCTTTTAACAAAGTCAGATTTTATGTTAGGATGTGTGTTATCAGAAAAGATATGAACTGAGTAACTAAATTAATACTCATATGAAGATATAGAAATTCTCTGCTTACTCTTTTTTTCCTCTATTCTGTGAAAGGCAAAACATCAAAATGAAACCATCTCTGTCCCTAACCCAACCATCCAATGGTTGGAGGAGGGATGGTAGAGGATCTCTGGGGGTTGTAGGAGGAGGAGTGGCTCTAAGAAGCCTGAAGCAAAAATTCAAGGACCTGGAGACACTTGTAATAAACCTGGATGATAACATTCGGAATATGATAGTAAAATGAAAGAGACTGAAATACTTAGAAAGGAAATAAGATTTTTTGAGGAAGCAAATAAGGAACAAGAGCAAAAGAGAAAAGAACTGGAAAAACGAATAAAGAAGCTGGACGGGGAAAATAGTAAACTAAACACCAGAAGTTCTAATCAAGAAGATAACAACAAACACTTGATTGACAACTGAATTAAATGTTAGTTCACTGTTCTCTTCTGAGAAGGACGTGATTGCAGCTTGGAATGTCCAGATAAAGGAAAACATCAAACAATTTAGTAAAGAGTTTCAGGACCTGAATACAGAACATGCTGCCTTGGAAACTTCCTTTGCAGATGCACTAAAGGGGAATGTGGCAGTAAAGAGGTTGTGAGGGGGGTGGAACTGGAAAATATACAAATGGTTGACTATAAAGAACAGTAATAGGTATATGAATGACGTTGTGGTGGAAAGGGCAAATCCACTGATTAAACAGGCACTCGATAAAGAGAAGACAGTGGCAATCTCAAGCATAAGTGAATCCCAGGAGACAACATAGCAGGGGATACTGGAAGAAAATAAAGCTACGATTTTAGACCTGATAAGAAAGCTTGGAGTATTATGTGGTACAGAGGATGTTGTAAACATTCACCAACTTGATGAATATTATAGGGAGGGAAAGAAAAAACCAACGAAAGTAACCATTGAGAGAGGGGACACATGTATAGAAATATTGATGAGAAAAAACTAAAAGGTCTTCAAGAATTTCAAACAATGTTCATTAAACCATCCAGAACACAGAAAGAAGGATAATAAAAAAAACTTGTTGCAAGAGGCTAGAAGGTTAAATGATGAAAGAAGTGAAGAAGAGAAGAAAAATCTTTGTTTCAAAGCTCTTCCAGACATAGGGATGATAAAGAAGATCATGAAAGAAGATCAAGGGATGGGGCCTCATTCAGATTGCTGTACACAAATGCTGATGGAATAGCTGGTAAGGCAGTAGAATTAAAGGATAGGATTCACAACAGTAAGCCAGATATAGAAGCGATTACAGACACTTAGTTAAGTGAGGACTTAAACAGTGTCAGTTTTTCCTAAGGGCTTCAGAATATTAAGGGTTGAAAGATCTGAGAGCACTGACGGAGGGATGGCACTGCTCATAAGTGAAAGATTTCAGGTTGAAGAAATAAACTTTGCAATAGAGAGTGAGTTCAAGGAATTTCTTCTTGCTCAAACAAATACTGGGTCAGAGGGCATTATAATAACTGTTGTATATAACCCAACAAGGAACCAACATAGGCTAGATTATGAGGAAGTCTTGTAAGTACTATTGAAGTCATAAACTCAGTTGTTAACATTACAGGGAAGGGAAAATATAGAATTTGATTATGGGATATTTTAATCATAGAGAGATAGATTGGAGAAATCTTGACCCACACAGTGAGGACGACTCATTCAGGGCATGATTCCTAGATTGCATACAAGGGAATTTCCTACGCCAATCTGTACTGGAACCAACGAGGGCTAGGGGTGGGGATGAACCATTGCTGCTTGATCTAATGTTCACAGATAATGCGTTGGATATTGAGACACTGAGGATACGTGGAGGAACTATCCAAAAGGAGATTAAATAAAAATGAATGAGCTTTTTGCAGTTATTGACTGGAGGACCTTATTTAGCAACAAAGCTGTGCAAGAAATGTACATCTTTTGTGGGGAATATGGGAAGACAGTAGACTGTTGCATACCTTCCACCAAAATAGGAGTTATTTATGCCAGATAGGAATGGTTCAATAATAAGTGTAAGAGATCTAAGGAGTAGAGAGATAAATTGCCTGGCAGACTTATAAAAGAGCAATAAATTATTACCTAAGTAAAAGAAGAGAGGCAGAGAGAGACTATGAGAGGGATATCACCAGGAAGGCTAAAGAAAATCCCATCCTTTTCCACAGTTTTATCAGAAGAAAACTGAAGGTAAAAGAACAGGCTTTATAGCTAAAGAGAGCGGATGCAAGCCTCACTAAGATGGATGAAGATATCTGTGAAGAATTGAACAAGGAATTTCAGTCAGTAGAAAATACCCAACCCCCTCAGACTGCAGAGATAGAAGCTTATGGGCCGGTATTAGAGAACATCCACTTTTCAGCCACAGAGGAATGCAAAGTGCTTATGGAATTAGATGCCCTTAAAGCTACAGGCCCTGATGATATATTCCTTATGCACTTAAGAAATGCACTAAATCAATATCAGTGGCACTAAGTGTCATACTTAAAAAGTTGCTACGAGTCAGGGGAGATTCGAAGATACTGGAAACAAGCAGACGTGGTACCTATCTTCAAAATGGGAAAGAAGGATACAGCTCTAAACTATAGACCTGTTTCCTTGACCAGCATAGTTTGCAAAGTTATGGAGAAACTACTAAGGAAACACATCTCTCTTCACTTGAAATCCTTCAACCTTTTGTCAGTGAGACAACATGGCTTCAGAGAAGGTAGATCAACAGTAACAAACTTATTAGAATTTTATGATTGGGAAACTCGAATTTTACAGGAAAGAGGGGGCTTTGCAGATTCCATATTCCTAGACTTCCAGAAAGCATTTGACACTGTCCCACATGGGAGACTTATTAAGATGATGCAAGCAATGGCGAGAATAGGTGGAAATGTTTTGGAATGGATAATAACTTACTTTGAAGGAAGGGAGCAGAGGGATAGACTAAGACACTCAGTGTCTGATTGAAGAAGAGTTAGTAGTGGAGTTCCACAGGATTCAATTTTTGGGCCACTTTTGTTCCTTGAATAAGTAAATGACCTACCAGAGTCTGCAACTTCATTCATGAATATGTTTGCAGATGATTCAAAGATTGTGAAGAATGTAAGAAACGAGAACAGTGGTAGAGAATTTCAGAAAGACCTAAATAGTCTGCATAGTGGTCAGAAAAGTGGCTAATGAAATTAACTACATTTAAATGTAAGGTAATGAGAATGGATACAAGTGCAAGAAGGCCCAAGCTTGACTAATCAATTGCAGGAGCAGAACTTCAAGAGACAGAGAATGAGAGTGATCTAGGAGTAAACATACTGGCAGATTTGTCTCCAGAAATGCATATAAATGGCATAGTAAGGGCAGTATATGCTTTCTTAACAAATGTAAGGGTAACCTTCAGGCACATGGGCAAGGAAATGTTTGAATATGCAGTCCCTTTTTGGAATCCACACTTCAAAAAGCACGTAGTCAAGCTGGAAAAAGTTCAGAGACATGCCACGAAACTGGTGCCAGAAATACACAATCTCAGATATAATGAGAGGCTGAGGGAATTAGACTTATCATCACTTGAAGCTAAAAGATTGATGGGGGATATGGTGACGGTTTTTTAATTCCTTCACGGTTATGACAGAGTGGATAGAAATCGATATTGTGATATGGCTGGCATTAGAACTAGAGGTCATACTTTTGAAGCTTCGTTAGAAAACTTCTTTGCAGGATGTAAGGAAGTACTTTTTTAGTGTAAGAGTAGTTGATGATTAGAATTTGCTAAGCGAGTAGGTAATTAATGCTAACTCAATCCATAGTTCTAAGAACAAGTATGATAAGCATCACTAAGTACAAAATGAAACCGACCAGTATACAGGAAGTTACGAGCTTGGGGCTCTTTCCCATAAGCATAAACAGGGAATTACATACATACATGCATACATAACTATGTACGTATGTGTGTGCGTGCATGCTTGTGTGCGTGCGTGCGTACATGCATACATACATACATACATACATACATACATACATACATACATACATACATACATACATACATACATACATACATACATATATTCATACATATATACATGCATACATACATACATACATACATACATACATACATACATACATATATACGTACGTACTTACACACGTATCTGCGTTCGTGCGCGCATTCATACATACATACATACATACATACATACATACATACATACATACATACATACATACATACATACATACATACATACATACATACATACATACATACATACATACATACATACATACATACATACATACATACATACATACATACATACATACATACATACATACATAATACATACATACATACATACATTCATACATCTATAATACACATACATACATACATACATACATACATTCGTACGTATGTATCTGCGTGCTTGTGTGCGTGCTCGCATACATACAGTAAGGCAGATATAGTAGCAATTACAGAGACTAAGTTGAGTGAGGACATAAACAGTGTCACAGTTTTTCCTAAGGGCTTCAGAATATTAAGGGTTGAAAGATCTGAGAGGACTGGTGGAGGGATAGCACTGCTCATAAGTGAAATGATTTAAGTTGAAGAAATAAACTTGGCTATAGAAAGTGAGTTCAAGGAATTTCTTGTTGCTTGCATAAATACTAGGTCAGAGAGCATTATAATAACTGTTGTATATAACCCACCAAGGAACCAGAATAGGCTTGAAGTTTATGAGGAAAGTCATATAGGTACTATTGAAGTCATAAACTCAGTTGTTAACATGGCACGGGAGAGAAAATGTAGGATTTTGATTATGGGAGATTTTAATCATAAAGAGATAGATTGGATAAATCTTGACCCACACAGTGGTGAGGACTCATTCGGGGCAAGATTCCTAGATTCCGTACAAGGGAATTTCCCACACCAACATGTAATGGAACCAACGAGGGCCAGGGGTGGGGATGAGCCATCACTACTTGATCTAGTGTTCACAGATAATGTGTTGGATATTGAAAAAATTGGGTATGAACCACCAATTGGAAAGAGTGACCACTGTGTGTTGTTGATGGAGTATATCATTGAAGATATTCTGCCTGAGAGCAGAGGCACTGGGGACATGAGGAGGAACTATCCGAAAAGAGATTACATGAAAATGAATGAGCTTTTTGCAGTTCTTAACTGGAGAACCTTATTTTACAACAAATCTGTACAAGAAATGTATGACATATTTTGTGAGAAATATGGAAAGATAGTAGATTGCTGCATACCTGTCACCAAAGTAGGTGTAATTCATGCCAGAGAGAAATAGTTCGATAATGAGTGTAAAAGAGCTAAGGAGTGGAGAGACAAATGCTGGAAAAGGTATAGGAGGAGAAAAAACATAAATGCCTGGCAAACCTACAAAAGAGCAAGAAATGACTACCTAAGTAAAAAAAGAGAGGCAGAGAGAGACTATGAGAGGGACATCACCAGGAAGGCTAAAGAAAATCCCAAGCTTTTCCACAGCTTTATCAGAGGAAAACTGAAGGTAAAAGAACAGGTTTTAAGGCTTAAGAGAGGGGATGGAAGCATCACTGAGACGGATGAAGAGATCTGCAAAGAATTGAACAAGGAGTTTCAGTCAGTATTTACAATAGAAAATAACCCACCCCCTCAGATTGCAGAGATAGAAGCTAAAGAGCCGGTATTAGAGAATATTAACCATGCAGCCACAGAGGTATGCAAGGCGCTGATGAAGTTAGATGTTCATAAAGCTGCAGGTCCTGATGACATATCCCCTCATGTACTTTAGAAATGCGCAAACTCAATATCAGTGGCACTAAGTATCATATTTAAGGAGTCACTGGAGTCAGGGGAGATTCCAAGATACTGGAAACAAGCAAACGTTATACATATCTTCAAAAAGGGAAGGAGGAGTACGGCTCTGAACTGCAGACCAGTTTCCTTGACCAGCATAGTTTGCAAAGTTATGGAGAAACTACTAAGGAAACATCTCTCTCTTCACTTGGAATCCTTCAACTTTTTGTCAGTGAGGCAACATGGCTTCAGAGAAGGTAGATCAACAGTAACAAACTTATTAGAATTTTATGATGAGGTAAGCCGAATATTACAGGAAAGAGAGGGCTGGGCAGATTGCATATTCCTAGACTTCCAGAAAGCGTTTGACACTGTTCCACATGGGAGACTTATTAGGAAGCTGCAATCAATGGCTAGAATAGGTGGAAATGTTTTGGAATGGATAAAAATTACTTAGAAGGAAGGGAACAGAGGGTTAGAGTAAGACACTCAGTGTCTGAATGGAGAAGAGTTAGTGGTGGAGTTCCACAGGGTTCAGTTTTAGGGCCACTTTTGTTCCTTGTATATGTAAATGACCTACCAGAGGCTGTAAATTCATTCATGAATATGTTTGCAGATGATGCAAAGATTGTGAAGAAAGTAAGAAACGAGAACAATGGTAGAGAACTTCAGGAAGATCTAAATAGTCTGCATGAGTGGTCAGAAAAGTGGCTAATGAAATTCAATACTTCAAAATGTAAGGTAATGAGAATGGGTACAAGTGCAAGAAGGCCCAAGCTTGACTACTCGGTGGCTGGAGTACAACTACAAGAGACAGAAAATGAGAGAGATCTAGGAGTAAACATACTGGCAGATTTGTCTCCAGAAATACATATAAATGGCATAGTAAGGGCAGCATATGCATTCTTATCAAATGTAAGGGTAGCCTTCAGGCACATGGACAAGGAAATGTTCAGAAATATGTATGTAACCTATGTGAGGCCAAAACTCGAATATGCAGCCCCCTTTTGGAATCCACGCTTGAAAAAGCAGATAGCTAAGCTAGAAAAAGTTCAAAGACATGCCACGAAACTAGTGCCAGAAATACGCAATCTCAGTTATGATGAGAGGCTGAGGGAATTAGACTTACCATCACTCGAAGCTAGAAGATTGAGGGGGGATATGGTGACAGTCTTTAAATTCCTTCATGGTTATGATAGAGTGAATAGGGATCGATTTTTTGATATGGCAGGCTCTAGAACTAGAGGTCATAGTTTGAAGTTTCGTAAGAAAACTTCTTTGCAGGATGTAAGGAAATACTTTTTCAGTGTAAGATAGTTGATAATTGGAATTCGCTAAGCGAGGAGGTAGTTAATGCTATCTCAATCCATAGTTTTAAGGACAGGTATGATAAGTATCACTAAGTATAAAACGGAACCGATCAGGAGACGGGAAGATACGAGCTTTGGGTTCTTTCCTCGTAAACACAAAAATGGTAATTACAATTAGGTAATTACATACATACATACATACATACATACATACATACATATATACATACATACATACATACATACATACATACATACATACATACATATAAGAAAAATACTAGAATGGCTTACAAGGTGAAATACATATGTTTTGTCAAAGCACATAAAACTACGAATAGAAATATGTTCAGAAAGTGATCAGATATTTATATAATTCTACCTTCAACAATGTTGGTAAATTTGATGTAGATATCTCTGAACTTCCTTTACAAGCCAGGGAGTGGTCGTGTCAAAATACACCCTATTTTAGGGTTTAGGTGGAGTTTTCCGTCCAGAAATCCCTAGTGTTCCTTGACTCTTCGCCCGTAGCTATCTCTCACGTAAGGAGGTCCCCTACCTAGGGGTATAAAAAAAAAAAAGCAGAGTAGCAGGGAAAGAGAGCATAAGCTATGAGAGGCAAATATCTTTCAACTCCTCACTTGAACAGAACCCACCCACTGCGATATTATTATTTTTCTTATTTTGTTAGAAATATGAGTTTTCTTTAGATTCAAAAGATATTTTGCATGTTCTCACAGCTGGCTTCGTTCCGTCGTCGACAAATTAATGTGTTTCATATCGTTACGCGCTCACGACTTTGATTCGTCTGGTCGAGGGCCCGACACGGCCCGAGGGAAGAGGGGGCATCCACTTAGGTTAACTATTACACTTATCAAAACCAAAGTCCTTCGCAAGAAGGCACCGTTCTAGCCTTTAATAGAAAAGGAAGCCCGTGACGTAAAGTGAGTCACTTATTAACAAAAGTACATGAAACTTACTTTGAGAGGGTATTGAAGGTACAGAGCCAAAAAAAAAATTGATAAGTAAATTGCTTTGCAAATATTTTCATTGATCTAAAAACTCAAATTAATTTAGGACTGAGAAATGTATCAGAAAAGGCTGATACTAGAAAACCAGAGACCCATTTATTGCAATAATTGCAAATTTCGAACTAATTCTTAATTTACATCCATAAATTTAGCACCATAATATAGTGCATTAACGTTATCAATGGCATAGTATCCATATTATAATATGGATTTTTTTTTTATCCATTAGTATGCAACGCCCACACTATTACTTTCTATGCTGCAATATCGTATGACCGTGTCAATAGGTAAGACAAATTTTCTTCGCGTACGTATGCTATATACTGCCAATTGTACAGAGGTACAAATAGGATCACTTTAGATCATGTTCTGCCCCCTTTGCAAAAGCAACTCTATATCAGTCTGAGCTTGTACACATATGAAAATCGGTGTTTGATCCTTATTACTGTTGCAAATTGAGTTGTTGTTTTTTTTTATAATAAGTAGTGCAGTGTATGTAATTTGGTAGCGTTAGCCACCATGGCGTGTCGCTAACCGAAGACCTGATGAATCGAAGTGGCTAACGCTGATGATTCGGTTTTACGTAAAAAATCCCTTTTTTGCTAAGGGCTAGGACGGTTGCCTTCTTACGAAGGACTTGTTTTGGCAGATGTAATCGTTACCCTGAGTGCATGCCCTTACTAACCTCAGTCCGTGACGGGGGTGCGAACCCTCGACCTGCCTCTGAGGCGGCAGGTCGAGGGTTCGCGCCCCGTCACGGACTTAGGTTAGTAAGGGCATACACTCAGGGTAACGATTACATCTGCCAAAACAAGTCCTTCGTAAGAAGGCAACCGTCCTAGCCCTTAGTAGAGATGGGAGTTCGTGACGTAAAACCGAATCATCGGCGTTAGCCACTTTGATTCATCAGGTCTTCGGTTAGCGACACACCACGGTCGGAGGATAGAAAAGGCATTCATTCAGGGTAGCAGTCACACTTGCTTAAGCCAAAGTCCTTCGAAAGAAGGCAACGACCTAACCCTTACTAGAAAAGGGAGTCTGTGACGTAAAACCAGACCAGGGCAGTGTCTATAGTATTGAATTTGTTTTTTTTTTTACCCATTCATAACATATGCGAAACCAGGAGTGTCTTCACATTCTCACAACATCTCTCTGACAAGACATAGACCTCCTGAATAAAGCAAATATATTTAAATAAAATATAAAAGAAAACAAGTAACAGCAAATAATCGAAATAAAGATATTTTGTTCCCATTATTGTGGTTGTTGCTATTATTATTATTATTATTATTATTATTATTATTATTATTATTATTATTATTATTATTATTATTATTATTATTATTATTATTATTATTATTACTTTATCATTATTATTGTTATTATTATTATTATTAGTAGTAGTAGTAGTAGTAGTAGTAGTAGTAGTAGTAGTAGTAGTAGTAGTAGTAGTAGTAGTAGTAGTAGTAGTAGTAGTAGTAGTAGTAGGAGTAGTAGTTGTAATAGCAGTAGTAGAAGTAATAATAGTATTTTCATCATTACTCATCTTTGCGGGCTTAAATAATCGATAAGACTCATTTTTGCTTAATATCGCGAGCTTTATTTTCTTTTCTTTTTTATGAGTGTGACACCGGGACAGGCAAAAACTGCCCTTGTCAATAAAGGCCCGTGCACGAGAAAACACCAAGACGAAAGAAAAGAAAAAGGTTAAGGACAAGGCAGAGATGGGGTAAAACTACACAAAGATAAACTACAGACAGGAAAAAATAGTCAGAGTACTGAGGACCTGGAGATATGGATGATTAGGCCCTGAGATGACAATAGATCCGCTTTTGAAGGAATATAGGTCATAAAAATTAGGAAAGACAGAAGGAGGAAGAGAGTTCTAGAGTCTGGAGGTAGATGAGAAGAGGCAGTCGCTGTACAGATCAATCCGCGAGCTACATATCTCCACACAGTACCTGTGAGATGAGGCCGCTTGGCAAGTGTTACGCAGCCTCGGTAGTGGAGGAGGGATGCAACTCGCCAACTCATCAGAGCAGCAATGGAAGTAGTAGTGATAGAAAAGAGAAAGGGATGATACCTTAAGGCGAAGAGAGAGAGAATCCAGATTAGAAGAAAGAGAAGGATCATTAATGAGTCTGACTTCCTTAGATTCAACTCTATCAAGGAGATAAGCATTAGAAGAAGCACCCCAGATGTGTGAGCAGTATTCTAAGCAGGGACTGATAAGATCTTTATAGATTTTTAGTAACTGTAAAGAGGAAAGGTAATGACGAAAACGAAACAGAGCCCCAATTTTTTCGATGAAGATTTAGAAATTTGGATTATGTGATTCCTCCAAGACAAGTTAGAGGCTATATGGATTCCTAATATGTTGACAGAATAATGAGGGCGAATTTCTTTAGTTTCGAAGACAGTAGGGTTATCAGCAGGAGAGGAAGATAAAGAGATAGCCAGAAACTGTGTCTTGGAGGCATTACCTAAATTCTGAGTGCCCCACTCAGATACCCTCTGCGAATCGGAGCTGAGAGTAGAAGAAAGAGTGATACAAGACTGATTACGAGTAGCAGATGAAGGTTATGAAGAAAGGGCAAAGGAAAAGTGAAGGGAAATATCGTCAGCAGAGGCATGAAGAAGAGAGGAAGTTGAAGATTGTAGAAGATCATTGATGAAGAGAATGAACAAAGTAGGTGCAAGAACAGAGCCCTGTGGAACACCACTGGTAACAGAGAAAGGGCTAGATATCGCACCATCAACAACTACAGATTTAAACGGTCAAAGAGAAAACTAGAAATCAGGGAACAGAGAGAAGGGGTAAAGCCATAGGCAGGGAGTTTGGACAACAGCGCCTTCTGCCAGACTCTGTCAAAAACCTTAGAGATATCAAGGACGACGACAAAAGTTTCCCCATAGTTCCTCAGAGAAAATGACCATACATGAGTAAGATAGGACAGGAGGTCACCAGTGGATCTTGCCTTGTGGAAGCCGTACTGGTGATCAGAGATAAGTGAGTCAGATTCAAGGCGTATCAATAAGTGAGCATTGAGCAAAGTTTCGAAAACCTTAGCAATACAGGAGGTTAGGGCAATAGGTCGGTAGTTTGAAGGAATAGAGCGGTCACCCTTCTTAGGAACAGGTTGAACTAGAGCATGCTTCCATGATGAAGGATTGATACTGGTTGACAGAATGAGGCGAAAAAGACGGCAAAGCACGGGAGCCAGTTCATCTGCAAAAACAATGTGTAGGGCTTGTAGGATTAATCATATGATACATGAGCATATATTGAAATGTTTTCACATTCATTGTGAAATAAGGCAGTTTTATATATATATTATATATATATATATATATATATATATATATATATATATATATATATATATATATATATATATATATATATATATATATATATATATATATATATATATATATATTTTTTTTTTTTTTTTTTTTTTTTTTTTTTTTTTTCTCCTAATTAGAACAATTTTTCAGTTGATGATGCTTAGAAATTAGAGTTTCCAAGAAGTAATGTTGTTTGTATAACACACACACACACACACACACACACACACACACACACACACACACACATATGTGTGTGTGTGTGTGTGATAGGATGCGTTCATTCCTAAGTATAGCAGATATAAGCTATAAGGTTGGATTCCTTTTAACTTTCTGTGGTGTGTAGTTGGTAGCGCCTTGACTTAGTAATTATAAGTCCTAGGTTCAAGTCCCGGTCGGGGTAAAAAAAATGATTCATATATATATGTGTGTGTGTGTGTGTGTGTGTGTGTGTGTGTGTGTGTGTGTGTGTGACATATCTATACATATATATTATATATATATATATATATATATATATATATATATATATATATATATATATATATATATATATATATATATATATATATATATATATATATATATATATATATATATATATATATATATATATATATATATATATATATATATATATATATATATATATATATATAAACCTTTTCTGTATGTAACTTTATTTTTCATAACAGTGACCCCAAGCAAAGAGTAACAGAGATGGGGAGAGTTGTGACTTGTCAGACGTGAAGGGATAATAAGAAATGTGTAACGAGAATGCACAAATATTCTGTGTAGATAACAAATCTTTTTACAATAACCAAAATCTTTTCTAGTTGTTTAAAACAAGTTTTTGTTTACTGAATTTAAGATTTATTAATCTTTGTGGAGAAAATAATGAGGATGGTTAGATGGCTTGCTGGAATATCATCACTGGAGAGGAGGGAGAGTCGAGATATAAGAAGAATGTGTGGAATTTGTAATGGCATAGAGAAGGCTAGGGAAGCTCGTCTCAGTTACTATGGCCATGTAGTAAGAAGAGGGGAGGAGGAACCAATCAGGAGAGCAATGAACATGCCAGTGATAGGGAGAAGGAGTGTGGGGCGCCAGCGGATCATATGGATGGATGTGGTGGGGAGGGATTTGGTTGAAGTTGGATTGGAGGAGGGAGATGCAAGGGATAGGAACAAGTGGAGGAAGTTGACTCGAACAGCCGACCCTACAATTCAGTGGGATTAATAAGGTCGAAGGAAGAAGATATATATATATATAAATATATAGGATGTATTAGTCTCTGTGGATAATATGAAGATCCCTCCCATTAGCAAGATAGACATATGATTTTCTAACTGTATTTTAGAAGAGAGAGAGAGAGAGAGAGAGAGAGAGAGAGAGAGAGAGAGAGAGAGAGAGAGAGAGAGAGATTTTATATTTTATTAATTTATTGCGCCAAGGCGTCAGACATTACATGAGTTCATACAAATAATGCTTCAAATGGATATAAAACCAAGAATTGAACATGGTTTACAGGGAGGTGTACATATTGATAAAACATTGCTGCATACTAACACACAACTCACAGAATGGCAGCACAGAGTACATTATATGCAAAAGTAAAGCTCAGAGAAACGCAGAATGCACAAACAGAATTATATAGCAACATACAGAAAATATATGTATAATTCAATATAATTAATGGCCACCAAGAGAGAGAGAGAGAGAGAGAGAGAGAGAGAGAGAGAGAGAGAGAGAGAGAGAGAGAGAGAGACAGACAGACAGACAGAAACATTATATAAAAGTTTTAATTGGTTCGGTTATATACATTTGCATATGAAACCTACTTTGAGGGGGTATTGGGGTACAGAGCCAAATATCAATATATATATGTATATATATATATATATATATATATATATATATATATATATATATATATATATATATATATATATATATATATATATATATATATATATATATATATATATATATATATATATATATATATATATATATATATATATATATATATATATATATATATATATATATATATATATATATATATATATATATATATATATATATATATATATATATATATATATATATATATATATATATATATATATATATATATATATAAATTGCTTTGCAAATAATTTCGTTGATCTAAAAACTCAAATCATTTATAAAATCTTTTCATTCCGAGTTTTAAAAATTCGATATTAAGAATAAATAATGTCTTACAGTGCGGGATTTCAAAGGAGTAAAGATCATAATTATCTTACGTAGAAGTGATCGGTTATACATCACGGACTCCCTTTGCTATCAAGGACTAGGACGGTGCCTTCTCGCGAAGGACTTTGGTATTGGCAAGTGCGACCGTTAACCTGAGTGCATGCCCTTTATAACCTCAGGCCTTGGCGGGCCACGAACCCACGACCTGACAAATCAAAGTCGAGAGCGTTACCAAACGGCTACGCCAGTCACACATTACAGAGTTATTTACTCGTGAATGCTCTCTTGCAGATGACAAAACGGAGTTTATACATTTTCATTAACAATTAGCCGCGTAGCCTGGCTGCCATGGCAGGAAGGTAGTCCGCTTGACTTTGATTCGTCAGGTCATCGGTTGGAGATCCACCATAGTCCAAGGTTAAAATAGGCATTCAATCAGGTAACCGTCACATTTTGCTAAAGTCAAAGTGTATGTGTGATTACCTAATTGTGATTACCTAATTGTGTTTACGGGAAAGAGCTCAAAGCTCGTATCTTCCCGTCTCCTGATCGGTTCCATTTTAGACTTAGTGATACTTATCATACCTGTCCTTAAAACTATGGATTGAGATAGCATTAACTACCTCCTCGCTTAGCGAATTCCAATTTTCAACTACTCTTACACTGAAAAAGTATTTCCTTACATCCTGCGAAGAAGTTTTCTTACGAAGCTTCAAACTATGACCTCTAGTTCTAGAGCCAGCCATATCAAAATATCGATCCCTATCCACTCTATCATAACCATGAAGGAATTTAAAGACTGTCACCATATCCCCCCTCACTCTTCTAGCTTCGAGTGATGGTAAGTCTAATTCCCTCAGCCTCTCATCATAACTGAGATTGCGTATTTCTGGCACCAGTTTCGTGGCATGTCTTTGAACTTTTTCAAGCTTAGCTATGTGCTTTTTCAAGTGCGGATTCCAAAAGGGGGCTGCATATTCGAGTTTTGGCCTCACATAGGTTACATAAATATTTCTGAACATTTCCTTGTCCATGTGCTTGAAGGCTACCCTTACATTTGATAAGAATGCATATGCTGCCCTTACTATGCCATTTATATGTATTTCTGGAGACAAATCTGCCAGTATGTTTATTCCTAGATCTCTCTCATTTTCTGTCTCTTGAAGTTGTACTCCAGCCACCGAGTAGTCAAGCTTGGGCCTTCTTGCACTTGTACCCATTCTCATTGCCTTACATTTTGAAGTATTGAATTTCATTAGCCACTTTTCTGACCACTCATGCAGATTATTTAGATCCTCCTGAAGTTCCCTACCATTGTTCTCATTTTTTACTTTCTTCACAATCTTTGCATCATCTGCAAACATATTCATGAATGAATTTACAGACTCTGGTAGGTTATTTACATATACAAGGAACAAAAGTGGCCCTAAAACTGAACCCTGTGGAACTCCACTACTAACTCTTCTCCATTCAGACACTGAGTGTCTTACTCTAACCCTCTGTTCCCTTCCTTCTAAGTAAGTTTTTATCCATTCCAAAACATTTCCACCTATTCTAGCCATTGATTGCAGCTTCCTAATAAGTCTCCCATGTGGAACAGTGTCAAACGCTTTCTGGAAGTCTAGGAATATGCAATCTGCCCAGCCCTCTCTTTCCTGTAAGATTTGGCTTACCTCATCATAAAATTCTAATAAGTTTGTTACTGTTGATCTACCTTCTCTGAAGCCATGTTGCCTCACTGACAAAAAGTTGAAGGATTCCAAGTGAAGGGAGATATGTTTCCTTAGTAGTTTCTCCATAACTTTGCAAACTATGCTGGTCAAGGAAACTGGTCTATAGTTCAGAGCCGTATCCCTCCTTCCCTTTTTGAAGATAGGTATCACATTTGCTTGTTTCCAGCATCTTGGAATCTCCCCCGACTCCAGTGACTCCTTAAATATGATACTTAGTGCCACTGATATTGTGTTTGCGCATTTTTTAAGCACATGAGGGGATATGTCATCAGGACCTGTAGCTTTATGAACATCTAAATCCATCAGCGCTTTGCATACCTCTGTGGCTGTAAGGTTGATGTTCTCTAATACCGGCCCTTGAGCTTCTATCACTGCAATCTGAGGGGGTGGGGTATTTTCTACTGTAAATACTGACTGAAAATCCTTGTTCAATTCTTTGCAGATCTCTTCATCCGTCTCAGTGATGCTTCCATCCGCTCTCTTTAGCCTTAAAACCTGTTCTTTTACCTTCAGTTTTCCTCTGATAAAGCTGTGGAAAAGCTTGGGATTTTCTTTAGCCTTCCTGGTGATGTCCCTCTCATAGTCTCTCTCTGTCTCTCTCCTTTTACTTAGGTAGTCATTTCTTGCTCTTTTGTAGGTTTGCCAGGCATTTATGTTTTTTCTCCTCCTATACCTTTTCCAGCATTTGTCTCTCCACTCCTTAGCTCTTTTACACCCATTATTGAACCATTTCTCTCTGGCATGAATTACACCTACTTTGGTGACAGGTATGCAGCAATCTACTATCTTCCCATATTTCTCACAAAAGATGTTATACATTTCCTGTACAGATTTGTTGTAAAATAAGGTTCTCCAGTCAATAACTGCAAAAAAGCTCATTCATTTTGATGTAATCTCCTTTCGGATAGTTCCTCCTCATGTCCTCAGTGCCTCTACTCTCAGGAAGAATATCTTCAATGATATACTCCATCAACAACACACAGTGGTCACTCTTTCCAATTGGTGGTTCATACTCAATTTTTTCAATATCCAACACATTATCTGTGAACACTAGATCAAGTAGTGATGGCTCATCCCCACCCCTGGCCCTTGTTGGTTCCATTACATGTTGGTGTAGGAAATTCCCTTGTACGGAATCTAGGAATCTTGCCCCGAATGAGTCCTCACCACTGTGTGGGTCAAGATTTATCCAATCTATCTCTTTATGATTAAAGTCTCCCATAATCAAAATCCTACATTTTTTCCCGTGCCATGATAACAACTGAGTTTATGACTTCAATAGTACCTATATGACTTTCCTCATAAACTTCATGCCTATTTTGGTTCCTTGGTGGGTTGTATACAACAGTTATTATAATGTTCTCTGACCCAGTATTTATGCGAGCAACAAGAAATTCCTTGAACTCACTTTCTATAGCCAAGTTTATTTCTTCGACTTGAATCCTTTCACTTATGAGCAGTGCTATCCCTCCACCAGTCCTCTCAGATCTTTCAACCCTTAGTATTCTGAAACCCTTAGGAAAAACTGTGACACTGTTTATGTCCTCACTCAACTTAGTCTCTGTAATTGCTACTATATCTGCCTTACTGTTGTGAATCCTATCTTTTAATTCTACTGCCCTACCAGCTAATCCATCAGCATTTGTGTATAACAATCTTAATGAGGCCCCATCCCCTGATCTTCTGTCATTATCTTCTTTATCTCCCCTTTGTCTGGAAGAACTCTGTAATGAAAATTTTTCTTCTCTTCTTCATTTCTTTCATCATTTAACCTTCTTGCCTCTTGCAACAAGTTTTTGATCTTTCCCATCTCTTCCTGTGTTCTGTATTGTCTAATGAACACTTCTTTGAATTCTTGAAGGTCTTTTAGACTTTTTTTCTCAACAATATTTCCCTACATGTTTCCCCTCTCTCAAAGGTTACTTTTGTTGGTCTCGGCTTTCCTTCCCTCGAATATTTACCTAGTTGGTGTATGTTTACAATATCCTCAGGACCACATACTACTCCAAGCTTTCTTATCAGGTCTACAACCCTAGCTTTATTTTCTTCAAGTCTCCCCTGCCATGTTGGCTCCTGGGACTCGCTTATGCCTGAGATTACCACTGTCTTCTCCTTATCAAGTGCCTGTCTGATGAGTGGGTTTGCCCTTTCCATCACAACGTCTTTCATTTTTTCGATTACTGTCTCTTTATAGTCAACTGTTTGTATGTTTTCCAGTGCCACCACCTTTACAGCCTCTTTTACTGCCACATTCCCCTTTAGTGCATCAGCAAAGGACGTTTTCATGGCATCATTTTCCATATTCAGCTCCTGGAACTCTTTTCTGAACTCTTCAATGTTTTCCTTAATCTGGACATTCCAAGCAGCAATCTCGTCTCTCTCAGAAGAGAGCAGTGAACTAACATCTAATTCCTTTAGGTTGTCATTCAGCTGTTTGTTTTTATCTTCTTGTTTAGAAAGTCTAGATTCTAGTTGACTCTTTTCCCCTTCCAGCTTTTTTATTCTTTTTTCTAGTTCCTTTCTCTCCTGCCCTTGTGCTTTATTTGCTTCCTCCAAAGATCTTATTTGCTCTCTGAGTGTTTCATTCTCTTTCATTTCTCCATCCATATTCTGAATTTTATCATCAAGGCTTATAACCATTTCCTGTATATTCTTGATTTTCTGTTTGAGTCTCCTGATGGCTACCCCTCCTACCGACCCATGGATGGGAGAGGTTTGGGACAGAGATGGCGTCATTTTTATGTTCTCCCTCTCACAGAATATAGAAAGAAGACGAGAAAGA
>JAXCGZ010022889.1:85000-90000 GCA_037179515.1 Halocaridina rubra
GTGAATTCGCTTCTCTGTAATATGACTGCATTCCTTTTTCTAAGAATATATATATATATATATATATATATATATATATATATATATATATATATATATATATATATATATATATATATATAATATCAAGACTGCCAAGGAAGGAAACAGTAACCAGATAAGTCATCTCTTAGGGGTGTAAGCATATTTATCATTAGGGATAACCCCAGAGGATGAGTTTTTGTGCTCGTAAGAGCTACGGTAATTCAGTGGCTTCCTTGTCCTTAGCAGTCGTGGAACCCTCTTGAAATCATCGGTTTAGTTGCGTTATCTTTCTTTTACAGATTTTCATGATTACTTCGTCAACATAAATTTCACTCAGTGTTATTTCTTCTTAAATGCAAACCAGTTCGTGCTTTGGTAGTATATTATCAACCAACTTTCAAAGCAAAGACTTATTAGTCATCATTCATTTTGTAGAACACAAAATAGCTTTGATACATTTAGAGTATCTGCATTTAAAATCGTCTTTCCTTATACTGTCATCATATACATATCTTTTTTCCATTTGGCTTTTATTTTGTTTAATGATTCAAAATCTGCTTCCTCATATTTACTTCCAACTTTCTATTTTTTTCTCTCTCTTGGTTTACTTTTCTTCGACATCTTAATAAGCTATTTGTACCTCTCTTAAAACTGGATAATATTTTATCTCTTTAAATTATCAATATTGTGTTTGTGCATCGTTTTCCATAAGCAAGTATATCTAATTTTCACATTTTTGGAAAGTCACCTTGTAAAGTAATCTCCCTTCCTAGTCGGGAATCAAATCTGGGAACTCTAATCTAGAGCGCCATAGCTTAGCCCACTGCACTACAGAGGTTGCAAAAAGAGGGGAAACTGGAACATTATATGAAGGCATTGCATCATTGCTTTACATCAGTTTCAGTCACCTCCTTCCTACCACATAAACTAGGGAGAAAGATATAGTTGTCCTTTTCAAAGCCCGAAATCCTGAAAATATTTTTCAACCATTACCCACGCCCATCAAATAGTGCATGGGCTGATCTTGAGTACAAAGTAATACCGTACGAGACACCAAGTTCTACTTTTAGGCAAGTACATTCCGACGAAGACAAGTTGCACAAGCCAGATTTGGGAGCTGAAACCGCCTCATCTAAAACTTTTACATAGGGATGATATACAGCACAGGAAAGATACTGCTAAGCACTACCCTCTGGCTTTTAAGTTTTAATTTTTAAACGGTCTTTGCTTTCTTTTACCACCCATATTTATTATCTTCAAATGTTTCAGAGTTGCATTAACGCATTTTATCAATTATTCTTATAATTATCTTTAATCTCTTTGCTACTGGACTGAGATGCAATAGCCATTAAATTATGTCATTTCTGCTTGTCAGAACTCTAAGGCCTCATATTTCTGATAAGGTGTACTTGGGCTTCCACAATTAAAAAGTCAGTATAACCAAACGAAGAGGTTCAAATATATATATATAATGTAATATTTTTAATCATATTCCATCTGCTAGTCAATAGACAGGGAGATGAGCGTTAGTAAGCTCTTTGTTAGTAAGAACTTTGTCAGTATATTAGCATCAATTATTTTATACGTAAGCAATCAGTCAAAGAAAAGTCAGGGTAGAATATGCACTTGCTGGCACCAAAACATAAAAGCTTGGATGAGAATATGTCATACGCGTAGTGAAGTACTTTACAAAACAATAGAATGAAATCTTAACAAAGGTTATTTGATGAACTGTAAAGAGATAGCAGTGATAATCTCTTGCTTGTACACTGCTAAAAAAATAGTTTTTAATAGCAGTGACATATTAACTGCACTTTTTTGAGCAATCATGATTTGCGATTTACAACTATACAGGAATGACATCTGGGATAATGGTATAAATGCTTCCATTCTTATATAAAAATGGGAACAATGCAGAACTATGATGAATGTAGACCTCATCAGGCTAACTCCTGGCATTATGTTTGCCAATCCAAAGACAGAATCGACTATTCTGGGGAGGTTCTGATGAACTAACTATCTTTTCACAATCTTCCCTGCATGGGTGCTCACTGCTCAATATTTGCATTGCTTCCATGTCTCTTCCCCCCCAAAAAAAAACTTTCAATGATATTTTTACTAAGGATGCGAACTGAAAAAGTTAGATCAAGAAGAATAACTTTCGCTATAATACATAATAGTATTTTTACCCGAGAGTATTTAATACGCTAAACACGATTGCAAATACTTAAAGTCAAGACAAATGCAAAACGTAATGGCAATGACTTAGAAAACTCACATTAAAAATTCACTTGCCCACTGCTGTTAAAGTCAAGACAAATGCAAAGCGTAATGGCAACGACTTAGAAAACTCACATTGAAAATTCACTTGCCCACTGATGTTAAAGTCAAGACAAATGCAAAATGTAATGGCAACAACTTAGAAAACTCACATTGAAAATTCACTTGCCCATTGTTGTAATTTACTATCTGGATTCATATTTACTAAATCGTGCCATCACTCTCAAAAGTGTTTTTGGAGTTCCTGGGAAGAGGGAGGCTGTATAAGATCTCTTATCTCACAGTACCTGTGGGATGAGGCCGCTTGGCGAGTGTTACAAGCCTTGGCAACAGGGGAAGGATGCCAATATGGTATAGAGATAAGGCTCCACATTATATATATATATATATATATATATATATATATATATATATATATATATATATATATATATATATATATATATATAAAGTGGTGACCCCAACCCACAAACGCCTATACCTATGAACAAATCAACCCACGAACAAAATTTTGAACAAAGCTTGGCCCCAACCCACGAATAAATTCCAACCCATGAACAAAATGTGTTGGCCAAGCAACCACGTGTCCCAGTTGGCCACTCTCAGCCGCCAAGTGGGTTCAAATCGGCCGCTCTCAGTTCTGCATTGGTGCCATCGCTGTGTGGTTTGTTCATGATTCTTTCGTAGTTCTTGCTTATTTTCCATTATTTTTCTTTAAATATATCCCTTATTATGGCTCCTAAGAAAGTTAAAAGTGTTAGTGATATTGGCGTCAAATGCCCCAGATGCATAACAGTGGAAAAGAAAAAAGAAATTATTGCTAAACATGAAAATAGGGTGCGTGTGTCCGATCTCGCCATACAATACAACATGCCGAAATCCACCATCTGCACTATTTTAAATAACAAGGAGATCTTAAGGGCAGCTGACGTGGCTAAGGGGGTTAATATATTAATGAAAATAAGGTCATAGGTGATAGAAGAGGTAGAAAAAGTATTATTGTTGTGGATAAATGAAAAACAGTTGGGTCTGATAGCATTAGCAAAGCCATAATATGTGCTAAGGGTTTGCAAATCTAGCAATATATAGTAGCAAACTCTCTGACTTTTAGTGATGCTAAACTGGAGGAATTTAAAGCCAGTAGAAGCTGGTTTGAACACTTTCATAAATGAACTGGGATTCATAGCATCATTAGACATGGAGAGGCGGCTAGTTCCGACCAAAAAGCAGCGAATCCTTCGTGAAGGAATTCGCTGAATATATCGAGAGTGAAGGATATATCTCGCAACAAGTGTTTAATTGTGATAAAACGGGACTCTTTTGGAAGAAAATGCCTAAAAGAGCCTATATAACTGAAGAGGGGAAATCACTGCCTGGCCACAAACCAATGAAAGACAGGCTTACCTTTCTATTGTGTGCTAATGCTAGTGGGGACTGAAAGATCAAGCCTCTTTTAGTTTACCACTCTGAAAATCCGCATTTTTTAAGTGCAATAACGTATTGAAGGCTAGCCTCCTAGTAATGTGGAGATTAAATCCAAAGTCTTGGGTCACGTGGATTTTATTCCTAGAGTGGTTGATTGAAGTGTTTGCGCCAGCAGTGAAGAAATATCTTGAGGAAAATTATTTGCCTCATAATGGATAATGCTCCTGCCCATCCTCCGGGTTTGGAAGATCTCGATATAAATTAAGACATCATCAAAGTAAATTTTCTGCCTGCCAACACCACTTCTATCCTCCAGCCCATGGACCAGCAGGTAATTTCTAATTTTAAAAAGTTGTATACGAAGGGTCTTTTTGCCAGGTGTTTCCAGGTCACCACTGACACGGATTTGACCCTTCGTGATTTCTGGACAGACCACTTTAATATCCTCCACTGCACTGACCTCATTGAAAAAGCATGGAAGGAGGTCTCATATCGTACATTGAACTCTGCCTTGAGGAAACTTTGGCCAAGTTGTGTTACTGATAGAGACTTCGAGGGTTTCAAGCAGGAGTTTTATATCAAAATTGTGAACGAAATTGTAGCCACGGGCAAAAGTTTGGGCTTGGAGGTCAATGAGGAGGATGTGGAGGATCTAGTGGAGGACCACAAAGAACTTACCAAGGATGAATTAATTGAATTGCAACGTGAACAGGTGAAGATTCTCCGAAAGAAGCAGTCACCGGAGGAAGGAAATGAGAGGTTAAAGATACCCAGTGAAGAATTGAAAGAAATTTTTAGTAAGTAGAATGATGTTCAGGCTTTTATTGAGAATCATCACCCATATAAAACTGTGGGCAATAGAGTAGTGAACATGGTAAATGACAATGCGATAAATATTTTTAGAAAAGTTTACCAAAGAAGAAAAAGACAAATTTCTCTGAATCGTTTCCTTGTCCCAGTATGCAGGGAAGCAGCTTCCAAAAGAGAAAAGAGAGAGAAAACAACAGAAATACCGCCTGTATCGGAAGAATTCCCTAAACTTTTTATGGAAGGGGACTCTCCTTCCAAAAATTAATCCCCTTCCTCCTCCTCCTCCACCACCATCCATGTATGCCAGCAACTATCATCCACAGAGGTAAATACAGCACTGTATTTCTACTACCAACATTACATTCCTTAATTATTTATGCTATTTTCCTTTTACAGAGTTTATTGCTTACAACTTGTATTATATTTCTTGTTTTTCATGACTTGAAAAATTTTGAAACAAA
>JAXCGZ010022889.1:95000-98494 GCA_037179515.1 Halocaridina rubra
AACAATGCTATATTTCGGATCCTAACTGGATCCCTTCTCAAGCACAACTGGCAGTTGTGCTTGAGAAGGGATCCAGTTAGGATCCGAAATATAGCATTGTTTTATAAGTTTTGTTTCACTGATGGGCTTCCTTACTATATATATATATATATATATATATATATATATATATATATATATATATATATATATATATATATATATATATATATATATATATATTGCATACTAGATTCTAGCTGAAGGTTTTCTTCGAATTGAAAGAGTTCAAAAGTGTTCTCATGTGATCAGTAGCTAAAGCATTTTGCACAACCATCACTAGTTTATGTACTACTTTTTAGAATTCCAGTCAAATAAAACTTATTTTCCCTTTATGTATTACATTTGTGTATAACATTATTATTATATTCATTTATGTGATTGAAAATTAACTCTTCTTTTCTCTTCCTATTTTTTTTTCCTCTTCTTGTACAGCCGCACAAGAAAGATCCTCCTCATCCCATTCGGGTTGCGAAGTCCATCGACGTCATCTCCCGCATCGTCTTTCCCGTTGGATATTTCATATTCATTTTCTACTTCTTTGTCACCTACAGAGGATTCGGCTGAGCATTGCTCCCCCCCTACAGCCTATGCCTTTATTCCGTTCGCCTTGTCACCGCCTCACAGTGTGTAACTTTTTTCATCATTTTAATTCGTCTGTGGGATTTTTCACCCACGTTTCTTTTTTGAAGAATGTCACTTATATTGTTTCCTGCGCTCAGCACGTCAATTCTCTCTCCTCATCGTAATTTCACATCAAATAAAAAGAGAAGTGCCCTGACAATGAGAGACTTAACTTACTTCAAATCACTCGCTCTTCCTCTTATCGTCATGATGTCATTCCTCACCTTGGCTCTGTTTGTAACTTTCATTTTTTTATTTGTTTGTTCAATGGACAATGTAGTTCTTCACAGTGTGTTCTACTTGACTTTTCTCTATACAATTGCGCCCTTTTTTGACCTGTCCAGCAGTGATATACTTGGGAAGGACTTCGAGCGATAAGAGAGAGAGAGAAATGTCTTTTGAAACCTTCCCCCACAGGGCACATCCCTCATGATCAAAAAAGACAAGATCTCACCTTTTGGCATATATAGATTTGTGTATATAATAATGCATATATATAAATATAAATATATTTTATTCCTTGTACTTTTTGTAATTATTCTCTAATGGATTCTGTTGTTGGTGATTGTGCTAACTCCCACGTTACTACTATACTGTTATGTATTTGTTAATGAAAATTTTATTAAAAAAAAATAAACGGTATATGCTTGAGCACTTGACCAAGATGTGGTGGTGTTAACATAGTTAAACGATGATATGAACACTAACTTTAGAATGGAAAGAAAACATTTATAAACGAAACCAAGGAACACAAGTGTTATGCAAGGGTTGGGTAACGGTTAGTCAGAGCTAGTATTTGCTCTGTAAATTTACATAACCTGCAGTTTTTATAGCCCAGTTCAGTCTTTTATGGCACGATGATGCTTGCCTTCATTGAATGATCATTTTATAGCTATTGTTATCTTTTAAAGCAAAATTGAAAATATTGTTGTTCACATAGGACCTCATATTTGTCCTTATTTTGTATACTTTTATTTATGAATGTAGTTTATGACGGAAGCTTTGTGGCTAATTTCTTTTGGATATTGTTGAGACTTTTATAGATATCTATGTCGATTTCTTTTTTGTACACTACCTGTTGTATCATTATTACTGAAAAAGCTTTTTATTTTGCACTCACCGGAAGCTTTGTATATCAGTGCTTTTAACTTTAGACCAGGGCTATTCAATTACCTGAGGAGCAGAGTCCGATAACAAAGCTGAAATAGACAGAAGGGCCATATATCAATTTTCTCTAAACTCTTAAATACCGAAACAAACGGAAATACAGTATTCATATATAAACACGTTAATAAAAGAATATATTCTCTTGTTTGAAATGAACTTGGTTGCTTTAAGAACACTTATTTGCACATTTGGGGCATTGACAATTGAGCAAAGTGAAAATTAGCTCATATGCAGGATTTTGCCCTCGGGCCGCTAATTGAATAGCTCTGCTTTATAGTTTTAAAGAACATTACTTATATATATATATATATATGTATATATATATATATATATATATATATATATATATATATATATATATATATATATATATATATATATATATATATATATATCGCAAAAAGATTACCAATGATACCATGGCGAACGAGGCAATACAGATATGTGTAAGTGAAATGTTAATATCCCTTTGCTACACTGCAAGTGGGATTTTGGCTAAGTATTAGAACATTTATTTTTTCACTGTCTAATATCATTCTTTTTTTTCTTTTCCACACTCATTTTTGAGAAATTTTGATGCCCTCCCTTCTTGTCTACCTCATTTTAAAAGTCCGAAGTATTTGCTAAACAATAAGTGAATGAATATCATAGACTTCATTTGTAAAAAAAAAAAACAAGTTAGTTCATGTATATTTTTACATCATTACTCATACTAAGTCATGTTATCATGAGACGTTTCATCTCAGATACATTTGTTTCACTGCTGTCTATTAACAAGGTAAGTTTGACATTTCTAATTTAGTATTAATAAAGCCTGACAGTTTGCAGAGTTGCATATTTTCCAAGAGAAGCATTATAGATATATTTATTTGAATATGTATATGCTCCAAGATTATTTTGAAATTACAACGCAGATTACACTAGCCAGTTATGATCAGTACATATAAAAATAAAATATGTCTCTCTGGGGGCTGCATTGCATTCAAAAGTAATTGCTAGACTTCAGTAGAAGTCCTATATACATGATCCCATTCCCCCTTGTAAGGGGGTGGACGAGGCAAGAAACACACATTCACCACGATCCACAAATTTAGCTTAAAGTGAGTCATTTTGACGAGATCTCATTCATGCATGAGTGATTGAAATATATCTAATTAGAATATTAGAGAAATTTATTTGAGGTTCAAAACATGGATGCCAGTCTTTATGCTGCAAATATTAATTTCCGGATACCTCCTATAGCCAGTTATGAATTACAGTTTTATATTTTAGCAAAAAAAATGTTTTGGTTTACCATAACATTGTCCAGTATGTCCACTGGAATGTTTATGATTTATAGATGTTTCATGTCATACATTGCCATTTATCATGGATTTTGTAAGTCATTTGTCAAGTTACTGATATCCATTTTTCTATTACATAAAATATGTTTTTCATGATATATTGATTTAGACATTGTATCTGTTAGAGATATTTTGTGCTTTTCTAAAACATATTATGTCGACAAAACTTCATCTAATTGATAGTCATTTTATATATAGGTTGACTCTGTCTAATGGGATAAAAAACACATTATAATATTTAGTCAATAATATGCAAGTGATGTTGTGAAATATCTTACTGGTGCATAATGCTATGATTGTTTCACTTGAAGTTGTGCTCTC
>JAXCGZ010022890.1:0-20000 GCA_037179515.1 Halocaridina rubra
TAGATAGATAAATGGATAGACAAACAGAAAGACAGACAGATAGATAGATAGATAGATAGACAGATAATTTTAATTGACAATTTCTGAATCTCTCCAGTGTATTAATATTGATAAACAATTAGTATCTATTAGTATAATTTCAGTGAATATAGATATCTGCCAATGCTGCTTGATGGTTGGTTGTGAGAACTGAAATAGACTTCGTGCATATTTCCGGAATGTTGTTTTTTGTCACAGACCTGCAGGACAGGTATATGCTCAATTTTTGTGTCTGAGGTCATGAGTCCATGGGCTTCGTAAAAGACCACCAATTTTGCAATTGTCTGCTCAATACGAATATATTCTGCCGAGATTGCACGATAAGGAGACGACATACGTGCTACTGTTCCTTTCGTATCATAGACATGACAAAATAAGTATATATATTTATGTGCGAGTGTAGTCGCCGTGGCTCAGTCGGTAGCGTCTCCGACTCTGAGGCGTCAGGTCGAGGGTTCGCGCCCCGCCACGGTCTGAGGTTAGCAAAGGCATGCACTCAGCGTAAGGATTACATCTGCCAGAACAAGTCCTTCGCAAGAAGGCAACCGTCATAGCCCTTGGTTGATATGGGAGTCCTTGACGTAAAACCGGAACCGGATATTTATGTGTGAGTGGGCGTGTATGTATAGGTGCGTAGGTGTATGTGCGCAAGTGCAAATGTTTGTGTGAGCGCGTATATATATATATATATATAATATATATATATATATATATATATATATATATTAAAACTATACATAAAACAAGTCATTCGAAAATTATCAACCTTCTGATGCCATATAGAACCATGAAAGCTACTAACCAAATGGGGATAGGCGGAGAACTGATATGACAACAGTTGAAACCTCTTAATCCAGTCAGGGACCACCTCAGGTAGAGGAAGAGAGAGGAAAAAAGCACAGTTCAAGATACAAAAAAAAAATGAAGATAGACTCCACTGCTATATAAAACCCTTCTATCTCCCATATACCCTTCCTCCCCGGTGGCCCCCTAGGTTATAGAGGCGTGCACGCAGCGCCATCAACTCACTTCCTCACCGCTATTCTATCTAAACTTTCCTCTTCCCCCACAATTAATGGCGTCTAGCCAAAACATAAGAGGGACTACTAACCCTGTTACGAACATCTTGAAGCTTTACTTTTATTTGCTCAATTGTAATATTATTCTTCTAAAAAAAATATATATATATGACCTCAGCTCCCAGATCACTCGCCTACGTGCCCACCTTGGCCCGTCCACCCCTGGGTGGATATCTACAATGAACGAACTAACTTCGAGCACCACAACCAACCACATGAAGGTGAGGAAAGAACGCACACAATCGCTTAGTGCCGCCACTCAACCAGAAAAAAGTGCGACTGCCATTTAAGGAGAAAATTGTTCTCTATGACGAAAATTGCTGGCATAGCCTATCCTGAGAGAAGCCATTGTCACGGCCTTCTCATACCACTCTTCAGAAAAGGCAAGTTAGAGATTGCCTTTTCTTCAAGACACCCCTGTACATTCCTTCCCTACCCCCTACATACACTATTCCAGGTCCCCTTAGTACTGCCTCTCCTCTCTTTCTCCATATCACATTCTATTGGCACCATTCAAGCTTCAGTCTATTATCCTGTCTTACGTACGTCCTCTGACCTGCCCTTTGTATGAATACATATTAAAACACATGTTAGTATGAATACTATACAATTCAAAGACATGCCACGAAACTGGTGCCAGAAATACGCAATCTCAGTTATGATGAGAGGCTGAAGGAATTAGACTTACCATCACTCGAAGCTAGAAGAGTGAGGGGGGATATGGTGACAGTCTTTAAATTCCTTCATGGTTATGATAGAGTGGATAGGGATCGATATTTTGATATGGCTGGCTCTAGAACTAGAGGTCATAGTTTGAAGCTTCGTAAGAAAACTTCTTTGCAGGATGTAAGAAAATACTTTTTCAGTGTAAGAGTAGTTGATAATTGGAATTGGCTAAGCAAGGAGGTAGTTAATGCTATCTCAATCCATAGTTTTAAGGACAGGTATGATAAGTATCACTAAGTATAAAATGGAACCGATCAGGAGACGGGAAGATACGAGCTTTGGGCTCTTTCCCGTAAACACAATTAGGTAATCACATGTTAATAAATCAACTATTTTCGAAATCACAGCATGGTTTCACTAGTCTATGAAATATTATACAAAAACATAAATATGAATGACACAATTGCTCACCCATGGAAACCTCTCAAAAACTTTTGATAGAGTTTACCACTGAATCCTATTAAGGAAAATGAAAGCTTTACATATAGATGCTATCTGGTTTAATACATATACAACCAATCACATGCAGTCCCTCGGGGCTCAGTAGGTCCTTTATTTATCAATATATTTATAAATTATTTTACAAACAGTTGCTCGGAACGACTTGCTTACCCAATTTTTAGTTGAAGCCCAGTTTCTTCTCTCCAATATATATATATATATATATATATATATATATATATATATATATATATATATATATATATATATATATATAATATATATATATATATATATATATATATATATATATATATACTATCTTGAGCTCTTAAGTTTCAAAATGGAATCCATAATTGAAAGAGTAATACACTACTTTACAATAAACTCCTTAACAGTGAATTCAAGCAAAACTCAGTTCATATTTGTTGCATTTAGAGCTTATCTTGGTCACATAACCAGAGATTCAGAAATTAAGCTAAGACCTTCTCATTTTGGAGTAGTTCATTTTGTTATCTATAAGGGGCTAATTATAGACAATCATTTATCATTTGAATTTCATGTCGAAAATGTTGTACTAAAACAAACAAACAGTAAAAATTCATCAGGCAGCCACAGCAAGAAATTTAGAATGGAGGCTCTAGTTCGTGGCTACATACTCTAATGTTCATTGATATGGAGTGAATATGATAAAATTCTGTTAAGCAGGGTCCATAATATTCAAATATTTGCTGCTAAAATCGCTGTTGGTCATGGCCAAAAGTCTTACCGGACAACACCATCTAGGGAACTAAACTGGCTCAAGGCAGAAGACCAAATTAAACATGACGAGATAATATTTATGTACAAGTTAATAAAAGATACTACACCTGAATGGGATATGCATATCAACAGTTAGCAGTTCCGTGGATAGAAACACTCGACAGTTACAAAAATTTGTGATTCCAATAACATGAACAAAAATAGCAGACAAAGTCTTGGCAATAAGAGCTCCCACTCCTTGGAACATAGTGCCAGAGGACATAAATAATATCCGATGAAACAGTATCGGCAATCAAAAAGAATCTGTGAACTTTAAGGAATTAGACTGCTTTTTATTTATCTTATATGTAGTCTGTATTGTTAAATTGTAAAATAAATATGCATGATATTTATTCTGATAATTATATTGTAATACCCACAATAAACTCAGTGGAATGGAGGAATTATATATTTATTTTATACTATTATTACTACTACTACTACTACTACTACTACTACTACTACTACTACTACTACTAATAATAATAATAATAATAATAATAATAATAATAATAATAATAATAATAATAATAATGATAATAATAATAATAATAATAATAATAATAATAATAATAATAATAATAATAATAATAATAATAATAATAATAATTCTAGTACTATAACTACAACTACTACTACTTCTGCTGATGCTACTACTACTACTACTACTCCTACTACTACTACTACTACTACTACTAATAATAATAATAATAATAATAATAATAATAATAATAATAATAATAATAATCCCATAACCAAGTGTACCAATTTCACTCACAATAAGATGTAGAAGAAGAAAAAAAAAACAGGATGAGAACAGAGTGAATACAGCGATACGATATCTATGAAATAGCGGTGAAATCGCTTGAAATTAAGGACATTCAGAGCAAGACCTAGTGTTGGCGGCAATTAGGACAGAGCACCAAATCTTTCAAAAGGTTTCCCATTATATTTCGCTAGCCAGCTTTTGTTGCCTATTGCATACCAAGCGTGGAGCACAGGCAAGGCGAACGATAACAAGTGGAAATGGCTATGACGATGGAAACAGTAAAAACATGGAGTAAAAGAAAAAGTCCCACGTGGGATTTCACTGGTTTTTTTTTTTTATAAATCTATTGCGCATAACAGCGTTAGTCAAGTACATATAACAAAAAACAAAAGAATAAAGTCTGTGCAAGACGTACCACACAGGCATCACGTACGTTAATCGGAAGGCATTGCACACATCCTACGATATACACTTTATACAATATAGCATATCTTACTATTTACAATTCAATTACCAGTGAAAACGTAAAATTTACTAGTGCACGCTACGGCGTTAATCAGGTACATAAATGAGAAAATTAATTTGAAAGAAAAATTGACTACTGATAGTGCCACACAAGCACATACACTATGCTGAAGACGTACAGTAATCCTACCATAAGTAATATATACAATATATACTCTTACTTTTTACGAACTGCATATATCAAAAAAAAGAAATTAAAACTATATTATATTAAAGGAACATGAATATGAAAATAAAGCTTCCTTGATAAAGATAAGTAGTTAGTACGCTGATATAGTCATAGGTACAATTTATGGAGCAAAATCCTTAAAATCCAAGAATATCCGCCAAACTATGAGTGACGCGTCAGAACCACATCTAGATGGTCATGTACTAAAGGTGTTGGCATACTACTGTAAGAGGCTGTACGCATGGTTGCATGTCTCGTACTGCAAGACAGACTAGACAGAAGTGTTACAAGTTATTAGAAATTGGCGAGTGAAAAAGAGGGCAGGAGGTGTACTGAGGCTCATCCTCCAATCCTTTAACATGCCACAAAGGTCTGTAGCCCAGCCTTATACGTGCCGATACAACAGTGTCTGCAACTTTCAGCCCCCGTAGGCGGTACTTGAAGCGTTGGAAACGGAAGAAGTCATTGTGATGGGTAGTGACACTGGATGCTTTCTGACTGTCACTCGGATAGCTCGTAGAAGGGAGGGCGGCTGCATAGATCTTTAACTTGTAGTGTAGGAGAGAGGGTGCAATACCAGCATTAGAAGCACGCATGCCACAAGCAGCTTTAGCTAAACGATTAACTGTGTCACAATGTCCTTTTGACATATGTGAAGGAATCCACAAAATCATAAGGACCAAAGAATGCTGGTGAGCAAGGGACAGTAAAGACAATGTTTTGTGTACCACCTGATGGCATGCAGGTTTAAATGATGTGAGAGCATCAGTCATAATGAAAAAAGTACAATGTCCACGCCAACACAATAAAGGTTGTGAGGGAGAATGTATATTACAACGTCCTCCACTACAACTACGGTTACCAATAATAATAATAATAATAATAATAATAATAATAATAATAATAATAATAATAATAATAATAATAATAATAATAATAACAATAATAATAATAATAATAATAATAAAAATTAGACGAAGAAAAAGAAGAATATGCTTAAAAAATAGTAACCATATGTGCATAACAAAACAAAATTATCAATTACATTATCCACTGCTCATTAGGTGTTTTAATATCTATTAATTCATTGTTGTTGTCAATAATCTAATGATGTTCAAAAATAATTGTCAACTTTCGTTGAACAGAGCATGAAACTTTTACTCCCAATATGTTCTTTAATTAAAAATCATTTTTTTTTTTATCATGTATTCAGGAAAGTTTTTTCCTAACTTGGGCTAAATAAAATGAGGATATAAAAAATCAGCAATATATATTTTATTTTAATCCGATTTAGCTTTTTTTTTTATATCAGTACTCATAATTTTAACTCACAATGGTGAGCAGGATAACAACTGATAACTACAACTGTTATTATGGCAAGTATTTATGAAAGAAAATAGAATTAGCCTTTTTATGAAATCCACATGAAAATATCCTATTACAAAATCGAACAGTACAAAATAAGTTAAAATGAACATATTGTAATATTATTATTCTAAAAGAAATATTTAAAGTATGCCTAGCACAAATGTGTCTGGTATGTCACTTAGAAAGTTTTCAAATAAATAAAGTATGAATGCATTTATTAAGAGCTTATTAAAATATCAGAGATGCATAATGAAATGTACCACCTATCTTTTAAAATTAAAAAGAAGATATAGATAGCGTAAGAGTTAAGAAACAACAAAACTGCCAAGTTTTAACTACTTGGCAACTGGACACTTGAGGCAGGTGAGCTCGTGAAGTGGACAGGATCTTGTCATGTCAGGACAGAACAGTATCATCAGAATTTACAGGGACATGTATGATGCAATTACACTTGTGGATGAATTTAATTCATGAATATAATAAATTCTCTTTTGAAAATTTATATAATACTGATATAACCAGAAATTTTCCATCATAAATAAATTAGAAATTTTATACTAAGTGGCTTACTAATCAAATATCAGTATATATTACCAAGGAGTAGAATGACATTTATTTTCGCTTAAATATTTTAAGTAGCTTTGTATTTAATGGAATTAAGACATTAACATATGCGAATAAATTCATTTTGATTTAAATTATGATTATTTACTCTGATTATTTATGATTATTTACTCTTATATATATATATATATATATATATATATATATATATATATATATATATATATATATATATATATATATATATATATATTATATATATATATACACACACACACGCACGAGTGTGTGTGTATGCTTGCGACAGAGAGAGAGAGAGAGAGAGAGAGAGAGAGAGAGAGAGAGAGAGAGAGAGAGAGAGAGAGAGAGAGAGAGAATTTGGATTTTTGGAACCTGCAGTATTTTTTACCTTACAAGGTAAAGTCAGGGTTGCCAGATGGCCGTTTTTGCTGCCAGATTCCTTAAATTTGGCCGTATACAAAAATGACTGGCCGTAAATAAATTAGACTTCCACGGCCAAACCATTTGGCCGAATTTTGGCCGAATTTTATTTTAATGTTACTTCATACCATAAGAACTGCTAACTACAACTGTTATTATGGCAAGTATTTATGAAAGAAAAGAGAATTACCCTTATATAAGTAGAGAGTATATATGAATTATTCTTTCTCACTTTATTTCTTTTATAATTCCTTTTGACCTATCTACTCACCCATCGGTCAGTGGCAAGAACAAACGAAAGTGAAAATCTCTTATCTTTTCTCAGGAAGCAGGCGGCAAGCTGTAATGTTTATTTTCAGAGCAATAATCCTTAGCGAGGTCTCTGAGTTGCATAGCCTAACCCCCCCCCCCCCTTCATGTGGGAAATGTGAATAAATCTTCTTAATGAGGATGATAAAATACTTTTACTAAAATATACAGAGTAAATATATCAGCCCTGTCATATATAATAGAATTGCTATTGAAGTAAAAAAATAATTTTATTATGTTAACTCACCGCCCCCTCAGTGCCTCCAAGAACTTGCTGCCCCTTCGTGAAGCCCAGCGCCCCCAAGAACTTGCTACCCCTTCATGAAGCCCAGCGCCCCCCAGGGGGCGCTATCGGCCATTTAAGAACCTCTGACCTAGCCAGTAGTTTGCGTTTGCTTTGCATTAAGCATGGAAAACCTTCTTAACGAACTGCATGAAGTTGATATGATTGTTGCAAACACAGTTCTTATCAATACATCAGTATCGTAAACTTAACTCCATAATAACAACAAGATATAATAACTCTATAACAACAAGAGTGATGAGCAAACTATGAAACTTACTAATTGTGAAGTGCAATAAACAGCTATGTAGTAGCGATGGGCCTAAAGTCCATCGAGTTTCAACCTCTACTGAATGAATGACTGACCCTTAATCCTCCCCCCTCTTCAACTGTTCAAGGGGAAGAAAGGGGAGACTGCAAGTCCCCCTTTTTTTCAGCTGATCATCTCATGAGAATTTCAAATCTCCACCCATCTTTGCAATAATAATCATACCTTGACAGGCAATAACAACCCTCCCCCTATCAAAGGTATAGAATCCCCAACAACAACATTCAAGGATATCATAATCTAATGGCATGCCAGCCTCTAAGTAAATATGGAAATATTGAAGACGTGAAACATGTCATTCGAAAAACAAATTTTTACGAATATAAGATGAAATTAGGATTGCTCGCCCCTTCCCCTAGAATGCGACAATCACTTGTCAAACGAAATTCCAAGCAAAAGATTGATGAGCTCATAACTGGACAAAATGGCCGCACTATGTTTATCTCTAAGAATACACCAACACCATGAGCTCCAAAGATCCGGATTTTCTCCTAAAGTGGAGAAGAGAGAATATAAACAAAACCTTTCCTAGAAACAAAACAAAAAATCAAATAAGTGTTCAACAACTTCGTCACATTAAATACTTAAAGGATACATTCTCAACAGAAAATATGGTGAGGACTTCCCTTGACATTCACCTTCCAGTGGCAATGATGCTCTTCGGTGAATCGGAGAACTTGAGCAGTCACCTATTCTCTCTGTAAAGAAGGCAGTGATACATGCTACAGGTGCCAAGAGGAAGGACACAAGGGTACATTTCGCAAAAACGAGCAAGTGTGCGAAATGTGAGGTGCTCACATTATTAAATTCTGCATGCAATGTAACTGGGCAGGAAAACATTTAAGTGTTTTCGCTTGAACAAGCATCGAATAACTGGCTGGGAAAGCATTAATTGCACTGTTCATAAATGGGGAAAAGAAGAAAAGTAATGTTCTTGAAAAAACTGCTTCGAGAAACTATGCAAGAAAGCTATATGAATCTGCTAGAAGTATCATATAAACTGCTTTCAAATATTACACGTATTATACTGGAGCAGCAAGAACAAGAGAAAAAGATATATTGTACAGCTTGCTCAGAAAACCTAATAATTAAAACATTACTCTGCCTGCCACAGTAAGAAACTGGACGAGAACATTCAAAAGTCTAAGAAAGGTAACAATATAATTTCTAAAATTTACAACATGATCTACAACTATATTACTAATACTATTGACGATTCTTCTAACATCAATAATACCACCACTACAAAACAAACACAGAAAGAAGTGAGAAGGTAAAATCAACAAAACAACAACAGAAAAAAAAATCAGCACTAACTCCAGACAGGAGGAATAGAAAGCCAAATAAATGAGGAGGGAGACGAGGGCATGTAGAGAGATGGAGCAACGGGATTTGAAAAGAGACGAAGAAGCAGGGAAGAGGCTATCCAGGTAAGAATTGTACAGTTGAGTAACGCCCTAGAAGTCAAAGTTGTAACTTGGAACATTCATAACCTAAGAGAACGATTCAATGATACACTTATTATGTTAATAAGGTAGACCTTCAATTATGTACGTTCAAGAAATCATACATAAACATGATACATATTACATAAGGAGTTATACTTGATATGTTCATAGTACTAAACAGGGCTGAGATAATTTTACTGAAAAAAAATAAAACTAAAAAGTCCCACATGAAATCACTGAAAGCAGTGCTGATCTTCATTACAGTGGTAGTTTCCCTCATAGTAATATCTACATGCTTTTTAAAAATAACATCCTCGACCAAATTTTTTACGTATATAGCATGTATTACAAAATCCAGTAAGCACAAAGATATTATAGATGTAGGGGATCTTAATGCACGGTATGCTGTTCATGCACAGCAACCAGATAACTACTGCAATTGTAATGGAAGAACTCTCCATTCATTTTTTATGAATAACAATATAAAGGTGTTAGAGAAAGAATAGCTACACATATACTAAGTGGAATATTAGACCATCAACTCCAGCGAGGTATGCATACTGGAGAATTCGGTATCACAAGATAAGGCCATCTTTTATCTGATCACTATGAATTGCAATGCAGAGTGTCTTGATATTTCATATCAACCTTGTCATAAATACAAAACATTAATATTCCTATCAGTTTGTGCCATCAGTTAAAATATTCATATCGAATCCCAATTAAAAATATGTCTCAAATATATCTCCTTCACAATTCATATACAAGAGAACCATAGTATAATAAGTAAGGAAAGCCTAAGAATAACTGCATTCAAGATAATCCATTTGAGAATATGAAAACTCAAGTTAATTTAGCTATAAGGCATTACAGATATTATATTAAACTGGCAAATTTAGCAAATATGCTTTTTAAACTTAGAGAATTTTGTGAAATTTAAAATGGCATCACAATTAAGCACTTTCTAATGTTGCTGCAAAGTATAAATGCAAATACTGCTAGTACAAGCATATAATAATGAATTAATTTACTCCATGAACAACAACAAAATTGCATAGAACAATCAAAAGCTTCAAATTCAATTGGAGTTGAGCTGTTTTCTCAATATGCTATGACCTCTTTAAGCAGTTTATCACAAAAATATACTCTCTGAAAGTATTTACAGACTCTTTAACAATGAAACAGCATGTGCAAGGACAATGAAAGGGCATCAGCTTTTTTGACTACATTACTTAAATGGAAAATTAATATTGCACTTGTCAATGGAAAAGGTACTGCCCAGGGGAGGGGTGGGATTACTTATCAAGTAATTCGGTACCTTAATCTTATCTGTGATGGAATTCATCCAGTACAACTACTCTTGTATGTAATACATCAAAAGGACATTCTTTCAAAAGAAACACAGAAAAGTTATGCCATTCCCATACCTAAACCAAATAGCAGTAAACTGAGGACACTATCTTCAACAAGATGCTTATGCAAAATTTTAATAGGCTTGAGTACACTTTCAAGGGTAGATATTAGCTTATCTTAATGGTCTTATGAAAGGAAAATACTGAATCATAGTTTCTAGTTTCTGAAAGTGGAAAAGACATCTAAAGTAACTTTATTTTTAAACTTACATAATGCATTTGATACTGCAAAGAAAACACTATTTCTAGATCAATTAGAATTCCTGGAAATCAGAGGTAAATTGTTGCAACATATCAAATATTAAGTACTGTAAAATATGAAGGTTCAATGACCCCCCACTTAAATAAAATTCATCTTAGGAACGCAACAGGGAGGGGTTCTTTCCCAATTTTTAAACATGTAAAAAATATCTTAATCTCTTAGTTCTTCCAAAACACACTGCACAGTCATATGCTATGCAGATATTTGTATTCGGGTCCCCTCAATGAATGACATCCAATCAATGCAAGATTAGCTCTCAGAAATAACAAAGGAACTTGGTTTCATTATCTCCATTCCTAGAACTTTGTAGTATGCCACTACCAATCAACAAACTGCACTCAGTTTTCATGATCAAGACACTTGAGAATCCTTTAACCACAAATATATAGGTATACTAACCCCCGTTACCACTGTCAAAAGAGCACATCAAGATATTAATGCAACAGTCTTTCACAAGGACGGAAACCATTAAATGTATTGGCCAACAGGGTATCTGCCGAACTTTTTTTTATCTCATATACATCAGGTTATTAGTGATTATCATCCCCTCCTGTTTTGTAATCTGAGGACCATCCTCCTAAATCCCTTTGAAGAAAATTCACAACGGAGCAAAGGGGAGCATTTTTGGCTGCTTAACGAGTACAAGAATTGTTAATATACAACATGAATTAATGCTGCCACATCTAATACAGCATGTCATACAATGTCGCAATATCTGGCATTAGAGTAACAAAATCGCTTCATTGCCTCCAAGTGATGAGTACCTTTTACAGGAGCCTATATCAACACCAGTAATCATTAAATCGTTGGTAAAATGTGACATACAATACATTGATTACATTCATTCTAAAGTATTTAAACTCATAAATAAAAAGGGGTGAATCCATAATGTGAGACTATTCAAATTATAATAATTTTGTTAATGCAATTAATCACTGTCATAGGGTAAGCTTGGAAACCAACTTCCCAGCATTTGGCCCAAAAATCGCATGTTTAGAGTACAGAGAGGTCTGGCTGTAGCATGATAGTGCATAAAAATGCTCCTTCATGAAAAAGTATTTAGTTTGCCTAAATATACATCAGTCATGGAGTGTGGAACTATGGAATCATACTTGCTAATGAGTATGACAGTAGTGCTGGAAAAAGTGCATTCATATTTTGTCAAAATAAGTGCACTCTTGTCATGAAGATGCGTGAACGTATATTTTTTTTCTATGGGTACCTTCCCATGATGGAATAAAAGGCCGACAAACTATAATAATTTATGAGTCAACATTTCATTCTGAAATCAACTTGTCTCAGCTGAAAACAATAGTAAAAAACAATGATACAAAAAAGGCTGGAACTGGTAACTAATTCACCAAGCGTTCCCAGCATTATGTATAGGCTACGTGCTTGTGTGACAAGATATGCAGAAATTTTTCTTTCATTTCAATTTTTTTATTTATGGACCTGATTAACGCCGTAGTTCGCAATAGTAAATGTTAAGTTTTCTCTATTAATTGAACTATAAATAGATATATACTGTATAATTTTTATATCGAAAGATGTTTGTAATATTTTCAGCTTAATGTACATCCCTGTGGTACGTCTTGAAAAGATTTTTCTTTTGTTTCAGAACTTGTTTCAATGTCTCTTGATTTATGTACTTGACTGACGCTGTTATGCACGATAAATTTAAGAAAATAAATCAAAAAATCACCAAGCTACAACAGATGTTCGAGCCAACATAATAAAACGGTTTGCAGTGTAACAAACAGCTATGGTAAAATAGAAAAAAAAATAGTTAGCGGGTGATTGTTAGACTCGCTGCGCGCATAAGACTTCGGTAGAGAAAAATACGGGAGGTAAATAAAAAAAAAATAGTGCACCAGATTGCTCCAAAAGCGTGTTATGTGGCAGGGAAAAAGAGTAATACTTTAATGCATTGCATCACAAAACGTACTGATTTACAGAAAATTCAGACCTCCTGGTCCGTGTTATTTTAAAATTTTCAAATATATCGGTAATCCTGACAATATGTATTCTATGTTATGATTATCGAGCAGTAAAAATGTAAATTCATTTAGTACTATTGTGAATGTTTTTCGAGTAACTAAGAATTTTCAACGCAAAAATGCCACACCGTACACGAGCAGCGTGATAAGTGTTTTATCAAAGGTTTATTTTGAGGGTAATTGATTAATGCAATGTATTTGTTGTAACCTCATGATCGATACTCTGATTATACACATTTATGGGATAAGGGAGTGCCTGCGTGCATATGTACCGCATGTAATGATAGGGATCCATGTGAGAGCCAATCCTTCATAGAGCCAATAGCAAAGGCTCAATCCTAGACAAACCCTTGATAGGTACTCTATCCCCTACCCCCCATCTAAGTCCTTAACGAATATTCCATGTCGCCAACCCAATTCTTATGAACTAGGCTAGTCGCAACAAAAGCCTAATCTAATGGTGTTTGTAGCCAAACCCAATCCTTTAAAAAATCGTTTCTGTAAAAACCCACCCTTATCAAATAGTCTATACAATGAATTACGTCAACATAAAACGTTACACCAGATCATTTCTGCTTTTCTGAAGTACATTCAACATTCATAAGCAGTTAGTTTCCGCAATACCAGTAAACGAAGTAGCAACACCGGCGGTACTAGACAGAAAAGTGATTAGGTTCCATCGTTTCATGTTCAAAATGTTATATATATATATATATATATATATATATATATATATATATATATATATATATATATATATATATATATATATATATATATATATATATATATATATATATATATATAAACACCCACACACACCATAAATTATAACTTCTAAGTAAAGAGGAAAGTTAATATTTTCTAGACTGCGCAAATAATTTGGCTTCGTATGTGTGAAACATTCATTATTATTATTATTATTATTATTATTATTATTAATATATATATATATATATATATATATATATATATATATATATATATATATATATATATATATATATATATATATATATATATATATATATGAGAGAGAGAGAGAGAGAGAGAGAGAGAGAGAGAGAGAGAGAGAGAGAGAGAGAGAGAGAGAGAGAGAGAGAGAGTGTAACTCTACAGAAAACGTAATAATAAGGGGATAAAATGGGTAACTCTTTCATATGCGAAGTCAAATCGCACACGGTTGTAGGATTGCTTGGCTGTAATGCAAACGACTTAAAAACGTATCTACAATTATTGGCTACACCATAGATATCGCCTTGAGGCTACAGTATTTTTTATCATTATATGCCAAAAGTATTCTTCCTTCACCACTGAGAAACAGAGAAGAAAAACAAGAGCAAAGATTACGCATAGCCTAATACCATCATTAAAGATAATAATTCCTATTACAGCCTAGAGGTCCATCAGAAGTAGAACCCTTTCAACATCATGGATATTACTCTAGACATATAAGCTCATATCGTGCTATCTATTTCCGAATAAGATAAATTATGGTTACGATTCGTTTTACGAACCTTTCCATAGCTGTTTTATACCTCATCAAATAGTGATTATTTGACATATGTCTAAGGCCGCTTTCAAACCAAAATGGCACGTCGCACGTGTCACGCCAGTTGAAAACGAGCATCCGGAAGTATATGAAAATTTTCACACACAAGTGGCGTGACACGTCCCATGTGCCACGCCACGTCTGTGTGAAAGGTATATGTTTCCGGATGTTCCCATTCAACTGGCGTGCCACGTGGAATAACACGTACGACGTGCCATTTTGGTGTAAAAGCGGCCTCATACTCACGTCATCCACGCCTGGAAAACTGTTACTTTGGAAAAATTCAGAAATCAATTTACGGATTAAAAAAAAAAAACACGCTTTAGGGGGGTCAAAGAGCCTACGTTAGGTTAGTTGGAGTAGGTTAGGTTAGGTTTGTTGGGTTTGATAAGTAAATTTGGTAAAGGTCCAGTATAACTCCGGAGCCTTAATTCTACTCTCCTCAATAAGGTAAAGCTACTAGGCATATTTGTACCAAACTAACCTAACACCTAGCCTAACCTTAGGTTAGGTTAGTACAAATATGTCAATGCGAAGTAACTTTACCTTATTGAGGAGGGTAGCATTAAGGTTCCGGAGTTATACTGGACCTTTACCGTAAATATGATTAGATGTTAGGTTGCTATGTGTGTTAGCTTTCTAGGTTAGATTAGTTACATTAGCTAAGGTCAGGTAATTTTATTATTAACGTAACGGTCTGGAGTCGCCCACCAATGTCAGCCCATTAGCATGCGTCATAAATCATTTGGCATAGGCCTATGTTACATTAGTGCACAAAAAAGAAAAAAAACGATTTCAGAAGGGAAAAAAATTAATAATTCAAAACACATATAAATTTATCTGGAAAAATATATTACTTCATAAACAGAAAGGGTGCACTAAACGAAGCTTTACAGAAAATATGTAAAGGAAAACATTAAGCATCGTAATAATTACCAAAAACACTAGATAATTAACACTACCGTTCGTCGCGACGCTCTCCTAACATGATCTAGGAATGGTTACCATATAAATGAAGTCTTTCAAAATTAAAAGATATTACGCACCCTATTCCGGCTAAATAGTACACTATCGTTGCCTCTTTATATAAGGTACATGCGTGCTTATAAAATTAATCAGGTAATAACCAAACTAATTATCTTTAAGAAAGAAATTCGAAGAAATAAAATTTCCTGTCGTAGTTGAAAATATTGTTGCCACGGTTACTTAGACAATTCTCCTGAAAATTTTATTCAATGCCATTTTGAAACAATATTACTTATAAAGAATAAGATATTATATACTGAATTTCTAGTCTATTAATGTATTACCCCCTCGAAAGCTATTACGGAATTTGAATGAAGGGTTTTATTGAAGTTCAATCATATAGTGTTAGTAGTGGATGGGATTTAAAACGTAAATAAATATTTGATTTAGAGATGAAACTCTTGATCAGAGGTATTTCTATTGGTGACCCGTAAAATCCACCTCAAAAATTTCTTCCGCGAAATTCCACCCTATGAAATTATCACCCCACGAAATTTTCTCCCTATAAATTTCCACCAATTAACCAATACATTTCAATTTTATGATTGTTTGCGTTTAGTTTGTTTCATTGTTAGGTTAGGATTCGTGGGGTGAAAAACTGGTGAGGAGAAAATTTCGGGGGTGGTAATTTCGTGGGGAGGAAATTTCGGGGTGGATTTTACATGGAACCCTTCTATCTTTCTATCTTTCCTTCAATATTTCTTTCTTTCTCTTTCTATCAATTTCGAACGGTCATCTGAGTAACTAATATTAGTCATATAGCCTAAGTATTTTCTCAACTTTGATGTAATATCTTTTTCAGTTATGATATATGAAAAGTAGCACTTTGCTGAAACTACATATGCGAGATTGCCCAAAATTTACATTTACTACAAAATAACATATAAAATGTGAAAGAAATACTGTCCTTTATGATATTACAATTAAGGTTATTACTAGCGCTTCCTTAGTCAACTTTAAAAGAAAAGCACTTATGAAGAATGCCTCACAACAGCTTTCATCAACCCACTCAACTCATGGTGCTCTTCGGATGAGCCAAGGTAAACTAATGCCAATGTTATTCGAACATCGCCAAATTATGGAAGTCTTATAATAACAATATGAAATATATATATAGCCTGTCCCGGTGTCACACTCTTAAATAAATAAATAAATAAATATATATATATATATATATATATATATATATATATATATATATATATATATATATATATATATATATATATATATATATATATATATATATATATATATATATATATATATATATATATATATATATATATATATATATATATATATATATATATATATATATATATATATATATATATATATATATATATATATATATATATATATATATATATATATATATATATATATATATATATATATATATATATATATATGCCCTGTGGGGCGGGCACAATATCAAAGAATAGCCTCACTGTATTCCCTGCGTGTCGTAAAAGACGACTAAAGTGGACGGGGCGGGGGGACTAGGAATCCCCCCCCCTTGTACCAACCTCCTGTGAGACGTCAAAGAAGAGGGGGAGTAGAGGGGAGAATAACTTCTCCCCAAACTGTTTTCCTTTTTTGATGTCGGCTACCCCCCAATTAAAGGGGGAAACAGCCAAGGTATATGTATGTATATATATATATATATATATATATATATATATATATATATATATATATATATATATATATATATATATATATATATATATATATATATATATATATATATATATATATCTTTAGTATCAGAGAATCGATACCAATTACTACTACTACTACTACTACTACTACTACTACTAATAATAATAATAATAATAATAATAATAATAATAATAATAATAATAATAATAATAATAATAATAATACATACATACATACATATACCTTGGCTGTTTCCCCCTTTAATTGGGGGGTAGCCGACATAAAAAAAGGAAAACAGTTTGGGGAGAAGTTATTCTCCCCTCTACCCCCCTTCTTCTTTGACGTCTCACAGGAGGTTGGTACAATGGGGGGGATTCCTAGTAATAATAATAATAGGGTTTGCACCCCATCACGGGGGTAACGATTACATATGCCAAAACAAGTCCTTCGCAAGAAGGCAACCGTCCTAGCCCTTAGTAGAAAAGGGAGTTCGTGACGTAAAACCGAAACAAACAAACAAGCAAACAAATAATAAAAATATGGCATTGCCCTTCCAGCTCAATAGGTTATATGAGTACATCATGTGTCGTGAGAGTGGTACAGGGCAGCAATGAAAACATTGACTGAGAAATCAAGAACGTGTTTTCATACTTAAAATGGACAATAGAGAGCTTTTTCATTTCCTACATTACCTTAGTGTTTGCTTAATGACGTCATAAGAAGAATGAATGGCTGTCATACACTGTTTGTAAAGGTAGTAAGGAATTCCTCCACTTGTGAAGCAGGACTGCTCAACTGTTCCAAGGCCAGATAAATTGAGAGGGTTTTTTTTTTTATTATAAAAGTGCATTCCCTATAGGAAACTATAAGCCGAAACTACACAGTGGCCTCTTAAAAGGCTAGTAAGAAACAGCGACCCCATATAAACATTGTAAGTGCTGTCTATAAAGAAGAAAGTGTTCTTGTTAGTCTAATATTATGAGACCACCCCCTACAAATGGTGTTCTATAAGTTGTTCTAGTTTTCGTAGTTAAAACCATATGAAATGAGTAATAAGAGTTTTTGATCAATTGCGAAGTTGAAACTAAGTAGAATAAAAAAGCAAATGTGCAATTTGCAAACGTCACACATTTATTTTCAATATAGGAAATAGACTTAGACTTACTTGCATATTTCACTTATGAACTATTGTTTCGAGAATGCACGCTTAGAAGACTATGAATTCTCATTTTAAAAGAATATGATGATACATGTGAACTATGCAATTAATGTTACCAGTGAGTGCTCGTACCAGAGCAGTATTAGTCAAGTTCATGATACAACTGTCTAAAAAAAAATTAATTTTATTATTTAGACTGTGTGGTTAGATAATTTGAATATAAGTTGTTTAATAAAAACATATATATATATATATATATATATATATATATATATAAATATATATATATATATATATATATATATATATATATATATATATATATATATATATATATAAAACATTGTTTCTATAGGAAAAAATAAACAATATAGATTACCAAAATAAATTTAATGCTTGTAAGTAAATCCAAATAGAGATAATTTGATTGGGCCTAATAGTTTAGAGAGAGAAAAAAATAGTTGTAAAGCTTTAACCAATGACTTTGCGAAGATCTTGATTCCGCTGTTTATTTAATGGTGTTATACGAGGTGGGATTAATATCAGTTGGTCACCATCTTAGTAATCTTCTCCTTGTTCTTCGTCTTCTCCAACGGTATCAAGTCCGACCTCTTCGTAATCCTTCTCAAGGGCAGCCAGATCCTCACGGGCTTCTGAGAACTCTCCCTCTTCCATACCCTCTCCAACGTACCAATGCACGAAGGCACGCTTTGCATACATCAAGTCGAACTTATGGTCAAGACGAGCCCAGGCTTCGGCAATAGCTGTGGTGTTGGATAACATGCAGACAGCGCGAGAAACCTTGGCCAAATCACCGTTGGGCACCACGGTGGGTGGTTGGTAGTTGATGCCTACCTTGAAACCTGTGGGACACCAATCGACGAACTGAATGGAACGCTTGGTCTTAATGGAAGCAATGGCAGCATTGACGTCCTTAGGTACGACGTCACCGCGGTATAGTAGACAGCAAGCCATGTATTTACCATGACGGGGATCGCATTTCACCATCTGGTTGGCAGGTTCGAAACAAGCGTTGGTGATTTCTCCTACAGAGAGCTGCTCGTGGTAGGCCTTTTCAGCAGAGATGACAGGGGCATAAGTGACCAAGGGGAAGTGAATTCTTGGGTAAGGCACCAAGTTAGTCTGGAATTCAGTCAAGTCAACGTTGAGGGCACCATCGAACCTAAGGGAGGCAGTGATAGAAGAGACAATTTGGCCAATAAGGCGGTTAAGGTTAGCGTAGGTGGGTCTCTCGATGTCAAGGTTCCTGCGGCAGATGTCGTAGATGGCTTCATTGTCAACCATAAAGGCGCAGTCGGAGTGTTCGAGGGTGGTGTGGGTGGTCAGGATGGAGTTGTAGGGTTCAACGACGGCGGTGGCGACCTGTGGGGCGGGATAGATGGCGAATTCCAGCTTACTCTTCTTGCCATAATCAACAGAGAGCCTTTCCATCAACAGGGAAGTAAAGCCAGAGCCAGTGCCACCTCCGAAGGAATGGAAGACGAGGAATCCTTGAAGACCAGTGCAGCTGTCGGCCAATTTCCTGATGCGGTCAAGGACGAGATCGACGATTTCCTTACCAATGGTGTAGTGCCCACGAGCATAGTTGTTAGCTGCATCTTCCTTACCACTGA
>JAXCGZ010022890.1:27500-70000 GCA_037179515.1 Halocaridina rubra
GAGATTATGAGAGGGACATCACCAGGAAGGCTAAAGAAAATCCCAAGCTTTTCCACAGCTTTATCAGAGGAAAACTGAAAGTAAAAGAACAGGTTTTAAGGCTAAAGAGAGTGGATGGAAGCATCACTGAGACGGACGAAGAGATCTGCAAAGAATTGAACAAGGAGTTTCAGTCAGTATTTACAGTAGAAAATACCCCACCCCCTCAGATTGCAGTGATAGAAGCTCAAGGGCCGGTATTAGAGAACATCAACCTTAAAGCCACAGAGGTATGCAAAGCGCTGATGGATTTAGATGTTCATAAAGCTACAGGTCATGATGACATATCCCCTCATGTGCTTAAAAAATGCGCAAGCACAATATCAGTGGCACTAAGTATCATATTTAAGGAGTCACTGGAGTCGGGGGAGATTCCAAGATGCTGGAAACAAGCAAATGTGATACCTATCTTCAAAAAGGGAAGGAGGGATACGGCTCTGAACTATAGACCAGTTTCCTTGACCAGCATAGTTTGCAAAGTTATGGAGAAACTACTAAGGAAACATATCTCTCTTCACTTGGAATCCTTCAACTTTTTGTCAGTGAGGCAACATGGCTTCAGAGAAGGTAGATCAACAGTAACAAACTTATTAGAATTTTATGATGAGGTAAGCCAAATCTTACAGGAAAGAGAGGGCTGGGCAGATTGCATATTCCTAGACTTCCAGAAAGCGTTTGACACTGTTCCACATGGGAGACTTATTAGGAAGCTGCACTCAATGGTTAGAATAGGTGGAAATGTTTTGGAATGGATAAAAACTTACTTAGAAGGAAGGGAACAGAGGGTTAGAGTAAGACACTCAGTGTCTGAATGGAGAAGAGTTAGTAGTGGAGTTCCACAGGGTTCAGTTTTGGGGCCACTTTTGTTCCTTGTATATGTAAATGACCTACCAGAGTCTGTAAATTCATTCATGAATATGTTTGCAGATGATGCAAAGATTGTGAAGAAAGTAAAAAACGAGAACAATGGTAGAGAACTTCAGGAGGATCTAAATAACCTGCATGAGTGGTCAGAAAAGTGGCTAATGAAATTCAATACCTCAAAATGTAAGGTAATGAGAATGGGTACAAGTGCAAGAAGGCCCAAGCTTGACTACTCGGTGGCTGGAGTACAGCTTCAAGAGACAGAAAATGAGAGAGATCTAGGAGTAAACATACTGGCAGATTTGTCTCCAGAAATACATATAAATGGCGTAGTAAGGGCAGCATATGCATTCTTATCAAATGTAAGGGTAGCCTTCAGGCACATGGACAAGGAAATGTTCAGAAATATTTATGTAACCTATGTGAGGCCAAAACTCGAATATGCAGCCCCCTTTTGGAATCCGCACTTGAAAAAACACATAGCTAAGCTTGAAAAAGTTCAAAGACATGCCACGAAACTGGTGCCAGAAATACGCAATCTCAGTTATGATGAGAGGCTGAGGGAATTAGACTTACCATCACTCGAAGCTAGAAGAGTAAGGGGGGATATGGTGACAGTCTTTAAATTCCTTCATGGTTATGATAGAGTGGATAGGGATCGATATTTCGATATGGCTGGCTCTAGAACTAGAGGTCATAGTTTGAAGCTTCGTAAGATAACTTCTTTGCAGGATGTAAGGAAATACTTTTTCAGTGTAAGAGTAGTTGATAATTGGAATTGGCTAAGCGAGGAGGTAGTTAATGCTATCTCAATTCATAGTTTTAAGGACAGGTACGATAAGTATCACTAAGTCTAAAATGGAACCGATGAGGAGACGGGAAGATACGAGCTTTGGGCTCTTTCCCGTAAACACAATTAGGTAATCACAATTAGGAAATCACACACACACACACACACATATAAATATATATATATATATATATATATATATATATATATATATATATATATATATATATATATATATATATATATATATATATATATATATATATAATATATATATATATATATATATATATATATATATATATATATATATATATATATATATATATATATATGCATATACATACATACATATACAAAATTTAAGTCATTTAAGATATTTTCGTAGCAATTGTGTAACAATGAGGGTTTAATTATTTGAATTTGCCGCTGTTTGGTTTGTTTCCCTCACTTCACTTACTCCAGCAGGTTATTTAGTATACCGTTAGATGTGAGAAGTCAGTGTATGACTCTCCGAGAACGTTTTAAAGCAGAAAAAAAAACGTGTCAGATCTCTCATCAGTGTAAGTAAAAAAGACTTTTACAAAAAACAATTTAATGACTCTAGACATGATACAGCAGCAACATGGAAAGTGATAAGAAGCATGATACCAAATGAAAAGAGTACCTCGGAAAGTTATGAAAATATTACGGAGTTGAAAGACAAAGCAGATAACTTTAATAACTATTTTGCTAACGTTGGCAAAAATACATATGAAAAAACTCAAGAAAACATCAACTCAGTGAATATGAGTAATTGCTTAAATGACAATTCTTCCAATGAAAACACAAGAGAGTACTTCAAGCTAACTCCTATAGATTGTGCTACCCTAATTCTTACCATAAAGAGCCTAAGAAACTCTGGCTCTTATGGTTCAGATGGTATACCATTTCAGTTCATCAAAGATGCTCTACCCATGATTGCATCCTATATTCTAACTATTGTGAACACTTCCATTGTTACTAAAAAGTTTCCTGACTCTTGGAAAATATCACATGTAATACCTCTGCATAAAAAGGGGGACAGAGAAGATGTGACAAACTATCGTCCCATTTCCCTGCTACCCATTTTCTCTAAAATATTAGAAAAAATTGTTGCATGCCAACTTATGTCATATTTAGAATCAAATAGACTACTAACGATTAGCCAACATGGTTTCAGACCAAAACTCTCGACGGAAACTGCACTGCTTAAAGTTACGAATAGTATATATAATAATATAGATATGAAAAAAATATCTATACTAATTTTGTTAGACTTATCAAAAGCCTTCGACAGTGTAAACCATGAAATTCTTTTAAGTAAATGTATTAACTTAAATATTGATCCAAGCTGGTTTAGCGAGTATCTATCTAATCGTAAACAGTCCATACGTCTTAACAACATTATCTCTGTGCCAAAAGATGTATCATTTGGTGTTCCACAGGGATCAGTACTTGGTCCTATCCTCTTCTCCATTTACGTAAATGATCTATCTTCTTTCATTTCTGACTGTCTAGTCGTACAATATGCAGATGACACTCAACTACTCCTTAGTGGTGATATTAATAACCTCCCAGAGCTAACTTTAAGAGCAGAAAACACTCTGTCAAAAATTAAAACCTATTTCCAAGAAATTGGGCTGTTAATTAACGAAAGTAAAACACAGTGCATATTTATTGGTTCAAGGTTCCACATAGCACAAATTCCAGAAAACACAACAATTAATTTTTGCGACAATATTATCACACCTAGCAAAACAGTCAAAAACCTAGGAATTCACTTTGATAACCACATGTTGTTTGATTCCCACATAGATAAAGTATGCAAAAAGGTTACAGGAACATTAATGTACTTATCACGTATAAAAGAGAATTTTGGGACTACCACTCGAATAACTGTTGTTGAATCTCTAGCCCTAAGTCACATTAATTACTGCACAACTGTTTGGGGATCTACCACTAAGACTCAGATAAACAGAATACAGAAGCTTATTAATTTTGCAGCTCGAGTTGCCCTGAGAGGAATAAGAAAATATGACCACATCACACCAGCTCTCAATAAACTTGGGTGGCTGCGGGCAGAAAATAAGGTCGCTTATGCTATTTATGTTTTTGTATTCAAAATTTTGGACCATCATTATCCTAGCTGGCTATTTGATTTAAAAACAGTCAGGGATATAAGGGGAACCAACACAAGACAGAGCAGTGAGCTCTTTATTCACAGAACAAACACAGAAGCAGGTTCAAAGATGATCACTATCAAAGGGCCAACACTCTGGAATAATATTCCAGAGCATCTTAAAAATACATCCTCCTTCACAGCTTTCAAAGGCAAACTATATAGTTTTCTTTTGGACAAATAGTTGCTACTCATTAAGAACTAATTATTCTCACTGTAAGGAAACAAATATGGAAATGATGCCGATAATAACGATCCTGTATCTAGTGGCATACTTACTACTTTATTATTAACATTATTGATAACATTTTTACTACAGCATTATTATTTTCTATGAAAGCTACATTTAATTTAACTATATGTCTAACCCTCTTATTTATTAGTTTAATTACATGTCTACTTATAAGTTACTATTAATGTTGAATAACCATTGTACACAATGGAAATAAATGTTTTGATTTGATTTTTGATTTTGTATAAGAGTACCATCAAGAGCTTAGATTTCGATAAACAATAATGTCCGTCATCCAGTTCACATTTATTTATTTATTTATTTATTCATCAATTTATTGATAAATAGCAAAAAAAAAAGAAAAGGGGGGGGGGCTCATGTTATATAAGAGCAGTGCATGACGTGATCAAAGCAAAAAGATAATCATCATAACGCCCCCGCCTGGAGATCCAGAAGTGACCTCGCTCTGCCAACACCAGGCGCGCATGCACACACAGGAAAACTTAAGTCCATAAAAAATTATTGAATGGCGAATATATGCATGCATATATCTATCTTGCGTATAATATAACTTCCTTTCTGAAACTGTGCGACACTGAAAATTTTTTTTCCTCAGTCCGTTTATGTATGCATAATTGGTTTAAATAAAGTACATGCGATTAGCATTATGTTCTTGAAATGCAAGAGTTAAGCGTACCGTATCATAAGTGCATTGATTATACATGCTACATATTGAATTAAAGTATACACTAAGTGAATTCATTGTCAATAATTAATCACTTAAATATATGCAAAATGTTGCCAAAATGCGCACTAAATATCCTTTAAATTATATTGATAATAACCATACTAAAATATTATCTTTACAACATATATATATCTAAAATGAAATTAATTAATGCAAAGCGTTAGACAATATAGACTAGATATAAAAATGTACGCTAAGCATAGACTATAAGGGCTGGAGCTTTCATGTAAATGCCACTGACCCGTAACGCTACTCTAAGAACCGGCTTAGAAAGTCGTAGGTGGCATGTTCTGTAGTGATGGCAGACTATAGCTAGTTCTATGAAGGGATGAGATGGGCGTATGATCCATCTTCCTCTCTCACTGACTTTCATAATCATAAATGGAGATTCAATGTTTCTTACGTAATATCAAAAGTAGCGCTGCTTTCTGGGCAGATTTAAACAATAAAGCATAAATAGATGTAGGGGGTAATAATGGATAATAAACCTCACAGTATGACTGGGGAAGTATAAGTAATATTACTTTCATTAGCTTTATTATAATTCATTCGTCAATTTATTATTATTTATTCCACAATTTAACCTATTCACACAAGAGGATAAAATATAAGTTTATCTTCTACTAAACTTCAGCGCTGTTAAGTATTATGATAAACATTAATAAATTCTCAGACTTCGTAAAGCTATGAAATTTTAAGCGGTAAAAGGGCGTCGACTGCCCTGCGTCTCGAGAAAAATGTTGCTTTGAGACAGCGCATGGCAAGCTCATAATTCATTTGTATATTTTCAGTCTTATTTGGGGAGGGATATTTTTGTCTCTTGCATCAAGAGCATTATGATAATGAGGTCTACAAATCATAGAAGTGGTGCGCTTTTAAACTTCAGAATTTGGGTACATTAATATATTTTAGTATTATTTATTTACTACTACTACTACTACTACTACTACTACTACTACTACTACTACTACTACTACTACTACTACTACTACTACTACTACTACTGTTAAAGCAGATTGTTCCTCAAAAACAAGTACCTTAATGCATTGTCCATTGTGACTCAAACACTTGCTCTTTCTCCATACCAAAAACCAGAAAGAAGAATAATAATTATGTTAAGTGTTTACTGCATAATTGCAAGTAAGAGACCTTCTCCCTTTTGGTACACAAGTAGGTCATTAGCTATGCACATCACATGCTGAGAATTTCACCTTAGTTGACATCTTAGCATCTGTAGCCGAGAGAAAGTTTGTCGGGGTTAAGTCAGGTGTAACTGCTTTACTCATATAAAAAAGTTAATGAAATGAAGCTGCGAATACTAGGTACAGTGGAACCTTAAATTGTCATGAGAATCGTAGCTTAAGTGGTGATGTTAAGATATACCTTGATATTATTTCGTGGTCTTATAGCAAAAGAACGAAATATTCTAAAGAATATTATCCTGTCTTTTTTATTTTTTGTAATCAACGCAGCTATTTAAAGGGTTACTAATTGATCTTCTTTTAGTTCTATTTGCCAGTCTTCCGGGTCGTATCTTGACCTCGCTAGCAATATTTTTTTTTATGAGTGTGACACCGGGACAGGCAAAAACTGTCCTCATCAATAAAGGTCCGGACACAAGAAAGCACCAAGACGGAGGAAAAGGAAAAAGTTAAGAACGAGACAGAGATGAGGTATTGTTACACAAAGGAAAACTACAGACATAAAAAACCAGCCAAAGTACAGAGGACCTAGAGATATGGAGGATTAGGCCCTGAGATGACGATAGATCACTTTTTGAAGGATGATTGATCATAAGAATTAGAAAAGACAGAAGGAGGAAGAGACTGCCAGAGTCTGAAGGTAGAAGAGAAGAAGCAGTCGCTGCACCGACAAATCCGCGAGCTACAAATCTCCACACAGTACCTGTGAGATGAGCCCACTTGGCGAGTGTTACGCGGCCTCGGCAGTGGGGGAGGGATGCAACTCGCCAACTCATCAGAGCAGCGATGGAAGTAGTTGCGATAGAAAAGAGAAAGGGAAGACACCTTACTAGGAAGAGAGAGAGAATCCAGATTATAAGAATGAGAAGAATCATTAATGAATCTGACTGCCTTAGATTCAACCCTATCAATGAGATAAGTATATGAAGAAACACTCCAGATGTGTGAGCAGTATTCTAAGCTGGGACTGACACCATACTCTCAGAGAGAGAGAGAGAGAGAGAGAGAGAGAGAGAGAGAGAGAGAGAGAGAGAGAGAGAGAGAGAGAGAGAGAGAGAGAGAGAGAGATAATATGTTCGCCGATGACTGGAAGTTTCTGGATCTAATATTAAGTTAAAATTAGCTTAGTTAAAACTAGTGTTATAGTAAAGAATTCTATCTTTTGTGCATTATTATCAGAACGAGTTATTTAACTGCTTAACTGCATCTTCAATCTTCTTTAACCGATGAAGGGCCGTTGATTATGAGGAACGACACTCAGTCTTCAACTACAGGAAAGAAAGTGAGATGAACAGAAACGACAAAACAGATTCATGCTGAATAAAATGTTAACACGACAAAATAAAATGTGTGTATATATATATATATATATATATATATATATATATATATATATATATATATATATATATATATATATATATATATATATATATATATATATATATATATATATATATATATATATATATATATATATATATATATATATATATATATATATATATATATATATATATATATATATATATATATATATATATATATATATATATATATATATATATATATATATATATGTATATATATATATATATATATATATATATATATATATATATATATATATATATATATATATGCATACACACATATGTGTGTATGAATTCTCGCCACACACACACACACACACACACACACACACACACACACACACACACACACACACACACACACACACACACACATATATATATATATATATATATATATATATATATATATATATATATATATATATATATATGTATGTATGTATGTATGTATGTATGTATACAGGCATACAATTTCCTGTGTTTTCTATAATAATTGTAGAAAATTGTATATTGAACTTTAATGCATACTTTTACGTAGGTACAATAAACGTAACATCCAATCAAAATAAGAATTAATTTTATATAATGGCAATGTGGTATTTGTTTCATATACTCTAGATCAGTGGTTGCCAACCATTGTATGGTCATGCTCCACCTAAGCATCTCTGAAATCCTGATGCCATCCTTGTGGCCGAGACACGCGAGCGTGAGGAGACGGAAAGTACATTGTGGACCAATCACACATGTACCTACAAATATTTTTATGCATACATCCTGTATATGCACAGCATGTATTAACTAGCACACACGCTCACACTCACGGAGACTCACTAGAAAAAAAATAACTGTCAATAACATTCTCAACTTGCCCCTTTAAAAATCAAATAGCCCCATGTGAGACGTGTGCCTCACGTTGGGAACCACGGCTCTAGATTCTTGTCCTCCTAGTAGGTTAAAAGACTTCGTATAATCGTAGAATCAAGACAATATAAAAATGCTCTAATTATGAGATTAGGCGTTATAAACAGGCGCGGTTATTATGTATTTTGAGTAATTTTTTACTAACAACGAAATGAAAAGGTACTGAGTTGATAAATGATAAAAGAGAAGGACGGAGAAAAAGTGTCGAATTGATGATTCACCTCGTTGAAGACTCTAACATAATTTTTTTTTCATGGTAAGCCTTTTATGTATGTTGATTTTGGTATACTAAATGACACATATATCTTGCATATTACAAGAGTTCTTATGTATGTGTAACCATATTATTTACTTTCTCTTTCTTTTTTAAGGTAAGCGAGTGTTTTTTTTTTTTTTTTTTTTTTTTTTTAGAGAGAGAGAGAGAGATATGGATGATAATTTGAAGAAAAAGTATAGTTAGTCTCTTCACTTCATACTTTTGTAGGTAAACTTCATTCTCTTCAGCGATTTACCTAACCTAATAATAAATGGCAAATCAGCTTATGTCAAGTATTGCAGCAAGTTAGCATAATACTGCTATCTCTCTCCATTTTCGAATCACTTATTGATGGCAAGTTGTGAAGAGTTTTTATATGCTATTTTCCACAACAGTTTTCGTTGATGATCACTTAAAGCCCATTTTAACATCTGTTGGTGAATGCCTTACAGTTGAAGAAAAAACTATAGAAATTGCTTTATTTGTTAACAGATAAATATATATATAAATAAATAAATAATAAGTATTTATTTATTATTTATTTATTTATTTATTTATTTATTTATTTATTTATTATAGTAGATATCTGAGAGTGACTCTACAATCCCCAGGAGGGGGGGGGGAGTTGGTTGGTTACTTGTTGATCTTTACTATCCAAAACTCTCACTTGGACGAGTATCCCTAAACACTCGCTTTGTGTTTTCTAGGTCTTGTCTCTGAAGAAGGGACCCAGCTGTTATTAATTCTCTTTAAGACGAACTTAAAACTTAAATTCATATGATACATACTTTAATGAATGTAAATATTTTTTCGTAAATATTAAATATTCAACAAAAAACGCGTCTTCGATAAAATAATATGTTATTTTTGTATCTCTTTAGCAGGTTAAAGGAACCTAGTCTTCTCTCTCCTCTCTTTCTCATGTGTCCTTACATGGCTAAGCGACCCTCACCTGTTGCCGGTAACAGTAGAAAAACCTCCAGACCAATCTCTCTCTCTCTCTCTCTCTCTCTCTCTCTCTCTCTCTCTCTCTCTCTCTCTCTCTCTCTCTCTCTCTCTCTCTCTCTCTCTTTATAAATATAGATAAATGCAAGATATTCGAATACGAAAGGAATTGTGCATGTGTATTGATCACTAATTAGGGGAATTTCCTTTGCCGTTCCCGGTGTCTCAACTTAAAAAAAAATACACGTATGCAGTACTGTTAACCAAAAGGTATGGAATTACTAATTAAAAAGTATTTAGGGGTTTTAGTGATGTGAATGGTATGTTACCTAATGCTGGTAGCTCTTACTAGTCTCTTGATAAAAATAAAAATTGCAGCATGCTATCAAGCTTGCTTCTGTGCAGCAATGGATGTAACACACACGAGCCTGTACCATACTGATGATTTTCCTGTTTAAAATATATAAATTATCTTTGCTATATGTAATTTATATTAATTTCTTACAGTCCTCCAACCTTCACCCACCCTTACAATAAAACATTTTGTGGTGGTGGTAGTACTACTACTACTACTACTACTACTACTAATAATAATAATAATAATAATAATAATAATAATAATAATAATAATAATAATAATAATAATAATAATAATAATAATAATAAGAAGAAGAAGAAGAAGAAGAAGAAGAAGAAGAAATCCTTTTTTATCAACAAACTTTGTTGTTATATATACTAGTATTCACGAAATTGAGTAAAATAAGCAAACCGTAAGTTACCAGCAGCTCTGGATATCTACTTCGGAGCAGGTGGGACCGCCGAATCGCTCCAAGAACAAGCCAAATATGGCGAGACAAATTACTATATTGGATGAAAAAAGTTACTCATATTTTGATACATAAAGGAATTATGATATTGGATATTCTTTACATTAACTAAATTTTTACTATAAGATAGTCTGACTATATTTTCCCATTTTAGTGATATAAAGGAACTTTGAAGCTTGAATGATTTAGTATACGAATTCACAAACTGAACGTCAGTGTTTTTGCAAGAAAGTCGTTTACGGTTTATCTGCTGGTTTGCCTACAACAACAACAGCAACAAAAATAACGACAGAAACACCTTCATATGTCGTTTGACTTGCCCTGAGGACGTGACGTAATCATGGGCATAGCCTACTCACTTTTTTCTCCAAGAGCATTACAAGGTCGCGGGTGAGTCACACCTGCCCTAGGGCATGCCATTTTTTTTTATGATAAACACAAAATATGACACATTACTTTTTTTTTTATCTCGATGGCATTGGTTTTTATGATTTATAGAGTGGAAGGGTATATATATAACTTATAGAATGGAAAATACAGCTCCTCCCCCCCAAAAAAAATCTATTTCTTATGTATCTTTAATTCTTCTCTCGGGAGTGAATCCTTCAAACATGACTTGTTGGCTGGAATAATTAAAGTTCATAATCATTTGTTAACTGACACATACATAGACACACACGCGCACACGCACGCACACATGCATGCGTACGTACGTACGTACATATATATATATATATATATATATATATATATATATATATATATATATATATATATATATATATATATATATATATATATGTGTGTGTGTGTGTGTGTGTGTGTGTGTGTGTGTGTGTGATTACCTAATTGTGATTACCTAATTGTGTTTACGGGAAAGAGCCCAAAGCTCGTATCTTCCCGTCTCCTCATCGGTTCCATTTTATACTTAGTGATACTTATCATACCTGTCCTTAAAACTATGGATTGAGATAGCATTAACTACCTCCTCGCTTAGCCAATTCCAATTATCAACTACTCTTACACTGAAAAAGTATTTCCTTATATCCTGCGAAGAAGTTTTCTTACGAAGCTTCAAACTGTGACCTCTAGTTCTAGAGCCAGCCATATCAAAATATCGATCCCTATCCACTCTATCATAACCATGAAGGAATTTAAGGACTGTCACCATATCCCCCCTCACTCTTCTAGCTTCGAGTGATGGTAAGTCTAATTCCCTCAGCCTCTCATCATAACTGAGATTGCGTATTTCTGGCACCAGTTTCGTGGCATGTCTTTGAACTTTTTCAAGCTTAGCTATGTGCTTTTTCAAGTGCGGATTCCAAAAGGGGGCTGCATATTCGAGTTTTGGCCTCACATAGGTTACATAAATATTTCTGAACATTTCCTTGTCCATGTGCCTGAAGGCTACCCTTACATTTGATAAGAATGCATATGCTGCCCTTACTATGCCATTTATATGTATTTCTGGAGACAAATCTGCCAGTATGTTTACTCCTAGATCTCTCTCATTTTCTGTCTCTTGAAGTTGTACTCCAGCCACCGAGTAGTCAAGCTTGGGCCTTCTTGCACTCGTACCCATTCTCATTACCTTACATTTTGAAGTATTGAATTTCATTAGCCACCTTTCTGACCACTCATGCAGATTATTTAGATCCTCCTGAAGTTCTCTACCATTGTTCTCGTTTTTTACTTTCTTCACAATCTTTGCATCATCTGCAAACATATTCATGAATGAATTTACAGACTCTGGTAGGTCATTTACATATACAAGGAACAAAAGTGGCCCTAAAACTGAACCCTGTGGAACTCCACTACTAACTCTTCTCTATTCAGACACTGAGTGTCTTACTCTAACCCTCTGTTCCCTTCCTTCTAAGTAAGTTTTTATCCATTCCAAAACATTTCCACCTATTCTAGCCATTGATTGCAGCTTCCTAATAAGTCTCCCATGTGGAACAGTGTCAAACGCTTTCTGGAAGTCTAGGAATATGCAATCTGCCCAGCCCTCTCTTTCCTGTAAGATTTGGCTTACCTCATCATAAAATTCTAATAAGTTTGTTACTGTTGATCTACCTTCTCTGAAGCCATGTTGCCTCACTGACAAAAAGTTGAAGGATTCCAAGTGAAGAAAGATATGTTTCCTTAGTAGTTTCTCCATAACTTTGCAAACTATGCTGGTCAAGGAAACTGGTCTATAGTTCAGAGCCGTATCCCTCCTTCCCTTTTTGAAGATAGGTATCACATTTGCTTGTTTCCAGCATCTTGGAATCTCCCCCGACTCCAGTGACTCCTTAAATATGATACTTAGTGCCACTGATATTGTGTTTGCGCATTTTTTAAGCACATGAGGGGATATGTCATCGGGACCTGTAGCTTTATGAACATCTAAATCCATCAGCGCTTTGCATACCTCTGTGGCTGTAAGGTTGATGTTCTCTAATACCGGCCCTTGAGCTTCTATCACTGCAATCTGAGGGGGTGGGGGTATTTTCTACTGTAAATACTGACTGAAACTCCTTGTTCAATTATTTGCAGATCTCTTCATCCGTCTCAGTGATGCTTCCATCCGCTCTCTTTAGCCTTAAAACCTGTTCTTTTACCTTCAGTTTTCCTCTGATAAAGCTGTGGAAAAGCTTGGGATTTTCTTTAGCCTTCCTGGTGATGTCCCTCTCATAGTCTCTCTCTGCCTCTCTCCTTTTACTTAGGTAGTCATTTCTTGCTCTGTTGTAGGTTTGCCAGGCATTTATGTTTTTTCTCCTCCTATACCTTTTCCAGCATTTGTCTCTCCACTCCTTAGCTCTTTTACACCCATTATCGAACCATTTCTCTCTGGCATGAATTACACCTACTTTGGTGACAGGTATGCAGCAATCTACTATCTTCCCATATTTCTCACAAAAGATGTCATACATTTCTTGTACAGATTTGTTGTAAAATAAGGTTCTCCAGTCAATAACTGCAAAAAGCTCATTCATTTTGATGTAATCTCCTTTCGGATAGTTCCTCCTCATGTCCTCAGTGCCTCTACTCTCAGGAAGAATATCTTCAATGATATACTCCATCAACAACACACAGTGGTCACTCTTTCCAATTGGTGGTTCATACTCAATTTTTTCAATATCCAACAAATTATCTGTGAACACTAGATCAAGTAGTGATGGCTCATCCCCACCCCTGGCCCTTGTTGGTTCCAGTACATGTTGGTGTAGGAAATTCCCTTGTATGCAATCTAGGAATCTTGCCCCGAATGAGTCCTCACCACTGTGTGGGTCAAGATTTATCCAATCTATCTCTTTATGATTAAAGTCTCCCATAATCAAAATCCTACATTTTTTTCCCGTGCCATGATAACAACTGAGTTTATGACTTCAATAGTACCTATATGACTTTCCTCATAAACTTCAAGCCTATTTTGGTTCCTTGGTGGGTTGTATACAACAGTTATTATAATGCTCTCTGACCCAGTATTTATGCGAGCAACAAGAAATTCCTTGAACTCACTTTCTATAGCCAAGTTTATTTCTTCGACTTGAATCCTTTCACTTATGACCAGTGCTATCCCTCCACCAGTCCTCTCAGATCTTTCAACCCTTAGTATTCTGAAACCCTTAGGAAAAACTGTGACACTGTTTATTTCCTCACTCAACTTAGTCTCTGTAATTGCTACTGTATCTGCCTTACTGTTGTGAATCCTATCTTTTAATTCTACTGCCTTACCAGCTAATCCATCAGCATTTGTGTATAACAATCTTAATGAGGCCCCATCCCCTGATCTTCTGTCATTATCTTCTTTATCTCCCCTTTGTCTGGAAGAACTCTGTAATGAAAATTTTTCTTCTCTTCTTCATTTCTTTCATCATTTAACCTTCTTGCCTCTTGCAACAAGTTTTTATCTTTCCCATCTCTTCCTGTGTTCTCTATTGTCTAATGAACACTTCTTTGAATTCTTGAAGGTCTTTTAGACTTTTTTTTCTCAACAATATTTCCCTACATGTTTCCCCTCTCTCAAAGGTTACTTTTGTCGGTCTCGGCTTTCCTTCCCTCGAATATTTACCTAGTTGGTGTATGTTTACAATATCCTCAGGACCACAAACTACTCCAAGCTTTCTTATCAGGTCTACAACCCTAGCTTTATTTTCTTCAAGTCTCCCCTGCCATGTTGGCTCCTGGGACTCGCTTATGCCTGAGATTACCACTGTCTTCTCCTTATCAAGTGCCTGTCTGATGAGTGGGATTGCCCTTTCCATCACAACGTCTTTCATTTTTTCGATTACTGTCTCTTTATAGTCAACTGTTTGTATGTTTTCCAGTGCCACCACCTTTACAGCCTCTTTTACTGCCACATTCCCCTTTAGTGCATCAGCAAAGGAAGTTTTCATGGCATCATTTTCCATATTCAGCTCCTGGAACTCTTTTCTGAACTGTTCAATGTTTTCCTTAATCTGGACATTCCAAGCAGCAATCTCGTCTCTCTCAGAAGAGAGCAGTGAACTAACATCTAATTCCTTTAGGTTGTCATTCAGCTGTTTGTTTTTATCTTCTTGTTTAGAAAGTCTAGATTCTAGTTGACTCTTTTCCTCTTCCAGCTTTTTTATTCTTTTTTCTAGTTCCTTTCTCTCCTGCCCTTGTGCTTTATTTGCTTCCTCCAAAGATCTTATTTGCTCTCTGAGTGTTTCATTCTCTTTCATTTCTCCATCCATATTCTGAATTTTATCATCAAGGCTTATAACCATTTCCTCTATATTCTTGATTTTCTGTTTGAGTCTCCTGATGGCTATCCCTCCTACCGACCCATGGATGGGAGAGGTTTGGGACAGAGATGGCGTCATTTTTATGTTCTCCCTCTCACAGAATATAGAAAGAAGACGAGAAAGAGGAAAAAGAAAGAGAAAAAACTTTTAATTAAGCTTCACACCGAATTTTTATATCTCCATATAAGTGCTATTTAGTGACTCAGTTTATCTCTTTTCTGGTAACACACATCTTAACTTAAAAACTTGACCATGGTAATTTAAGGATAAAAAGAAAAAGAAGAAAAAATGCAACAAAACAAAAGTCAAACCTGAAGGAAAAATTCGAACCTGTGTCTGAGGTGGCACCCACCTGTTTCTGCTATATATTCTTCCTAACTGATAAACTCACTTGCTAACCAAGATATGTTATCACAGGATTAGACTTTACATTTAACTCAATATATATACAAAATAAAAACAAAATAGTAAAAGAGAAAGCTAAAAGAAAAAGCAAAAAAAAAAAAATGAAGAAAATAAGACAGCTGTACTACTTGGCAACTTAACTCAGTACTGTTGACAGGTGGATATTTTTTTTTTTTTTACTTATTCAATTTTTCGTGTATCAAACTAACTAACAAGTTAATATAAATGGGAAGGATACTGATTTTAACAATATATGGAACCACAGGATCAGGTAAACGGCTTAAGAGCTTTCCCCAGTTTACACAAAAAATTAGGTAATGTGATGTGATGGCTTCACCTCTGGCAACTCTTCTAAATTTCCTTCAAGGCAGAACTGGACGTGTGATTACCTAATTGTGATTACCTAATTGTGTTTACGGGAAAGAGCCCAAAGCTCGTATCTTCCCGTCTCCTGATCGGTTCCATTTTTAGACTTAGTGATACTTATCATACCTGTCCTTAAAACTATGGATTGAGGTAGCATTAACTACCTCCTCGCTTAGCGAATTCCAATTATCAACTACTCTTACACTGAAAAAGTATTTCCTTACATCCTGCAAACAAGTTTTCTTCCGAAGCTTCAAACTATGACCTCTAGTTCTAGAGCCAGCCATATCGAAATATCGATCCCTATCCACTCTATCATAACCATGAAGGAATTTAAAGACTGTCACCATATCCCCCTTTACTCTTCTAGCTTCGAGTGATGGCAAGTCTAATTCCCTCAGCCTCTCATCATAACCGAGATTGCGTATTTCTGGCACCAGTTTTGTGGCATGTCTTTGAACTTTTTCAAGCTTAGCTATGTGCTTTTTCAAGTGCGGATTCCAAAAGGGGGCTGCATATTCGAGTTTTGGCCTCACATAGGTTACATAAATATTTCTGAACATTTCCTTGTCCATGTGCCTGAAGGCTACCCTTACATTTGATAAGAATGCATATGCTGCCCTTACTACGCCATTTATATGTATTTCTGGAGACAAATCTGCCAATATGTTTACTCCTAGATCTCTCTCATTTTCTGTCTCTTGAAGTTGTACTCCAGCCACCGAGTAGTCAAGCTTGGGCCTTCTTGCACTTGTACCCATTCTCATTACCTTACATTTTGAGGTATTGAATTTCATTAGCCACTTTTCTGACCACTCATGCAGATTATTTAGATCCTCCTGAAGTTCTCTACCATTGTTCTCGTTTTTTACTTTCTTCACAATCTTTGCATCATCTGCAAACATATTCATGAATGAATTTACAGACTCTGGTAGGTCATTTACATATACAAGGAACAAAAGTGGCCCTAAAACTGAACCCTGTGGAACTCCACTACTAACTCTTCTCCATTCAGACACTGAGTGTCTTACTCTAACCCTCTGTTCCCTTCCTTCTAAGTAAGTTTTTATCCATTCCAAGACATTTCCACCTATTCTAGCCATTGATTGCAGCTTCCTAATAAGTCTCCCATGTGGAACAGTGTCAAACGCTTTCTGGAAGTCTAGGAATATGCAATCTGCCCAGCCCTCTCTTTCCTGTAAGATTTGGCTTACCTCATCATAAAATTCTAATAAGTTTGTTACTGTTGATCTTCCTTCTCTGAAGCCATGTTGCCTCACTGACAAAAAGTTGAAGGATTCCAAGTGAAGAGAGATATGTTTCCTTAGTAGTTTCTCCATAACTTTGCAAACTATGCTGGTCAAGGAAACTGGTCTATAGTTCAGAGCCGTATCCCTCCTTCCCTTTTTGAAGATAGGTATCACATTTGCTTGTTTCCAGCATCTTGGAATCTCCCCCGACTCCAATGACTCCTTAAATATGATACTTAGTGCCACTGATATTGTGTTTGCGCATTTTTTAAGCACATGAGGGGATATGTCATCAGGACCTGTAGCTTTATGAACATCTAAATCCATCAGCGCTTTGCATACCTCTGTGGCTGTAAGGTTGATGTTCTCTAATACCGGCCCTTGAGCTTCTATCACTGCAATCTGAGGGGGTGGGGTATTTTCTACTGTAAATACTGACTGAAACTCCTTGTTCAATTCTTTGCAGATCTCTTCGTCCGTCTCAGTGATGCTTCCATCCGCTCTCTTTAGCCTTAAAACCTGTTCTTTTACCTTCAGTTTTCCTCTGATAAAGCTGTGGAAAAGCTTGGGATTTTCTTTCGCCTTCCTGGTGATGTCCCTCTCATAATCTTTCTCTGCCTCTCTCCTTTTACTTAGGTAGTCATTTCTTGCTCTTTTGTAGGTTTGCCAGGCATTTATGTTTTTTCTCCTCCTATACCTTTTCCAGCATTTGTCTCTCCACTCCTTAGCTCTTTTACACCCATTATCGAACCATTTCTCTCTGGCATGAATTACACCTACTTTGGTGACAGGTATGCAGCAATCTACAATCTTCCCATATTTCTCACAAAAGATGTCATACATTTCTTGTACAGATTTGTTGTAAAATAAGGTTCTCCAGTCAATAACTGCAAAAAGCTCATTCATTTTGATGTAATCTCCTTTCTGATAGTTCCTCCTCATGTCCTCAGTGCCTCTACTCTCAGGAAGAATGTCTTCAATGATATACTCCATCAACAACACACAGTGGTCACTCTTTCCAATTGGTGGTTCATACTCAATATTTTCAATATCCAACACATTATCTGTGAACACCAGATCAAGTAGTGATGGCTCATCCCCACCCCTGGCTCTTGTTGGTTCCATTACATGTTGGTGTAGGAAATTCCCTTGTACGCAATCTAGGAATCTTGCCCCAAAGGAGTCCTCACCACTGTGTGGGTCAAGATTTATCCAATCTATCTCTTTATGATTAAAGTCTCCCATAATCAAAATCCTACATTTTTTCTCCCGCGCCATGTTAACAACTGAGTTTATGACTTCAATCGTACCTATATGACTTTCCTCATAAATTTCAAGCCTATTTTGGTTCCTTGGTGGGTTGTATACAACAGTTATTATAATGCTCTCTGACCCAGTATTTATGCGAGCAACAAGAAATTCCCTGAACTCACTTTCTATAGCCAAGTTTATCTCTTCAACTTGAATCCTCTCACTTATGAGCAGTGCTATCCCTCCACCAGTCCTCTCAGATCTTTCGACCCTTAGTATTCTGAAGCCCTTAGGAAAAACTGTGACACTGTTTATGTCCTCACTCAACTTAGTCTCTGTAATTGCTACTATATCTGCCTTACTGTTGTGAATCCTATCTTTTAATTCTACTGCCTTACCAGCTAATCCATCAGCATTTGTGTATAACAATCTTAATGAGGCCCCATCCCCTGATCTTCTGTCATTATCTTCTTTATCTCCCCTTTGTCTGGAAGTATTCCGTAACGAAATTTTTCTTCTCTTCTTCATTTCTTTCATCATTTAACCTTCTTGCCTCTTGCAACAAGTTTTTGATCTTTCCCATCTCTTCCTGTGTTCTGTATCGTCTAATGAACACTTCTTTGCATTCTTGAAGGTCTTTTAGACTTTTTTTTCTCAACAATATTTCCCTACATGTCTCCCCTCTCTCAAAGGTTACTTTTGTTGGTCTCGGCTTTCCTTCCCTCGAATATTTACCTAGTTGGTGTATGTTTACAATATCCTCAGGACCACATACTACTCCAAGCTTTCTTATCAGGTCTACAACCCTAGCTTTATTTTCTTCAAGTCTCCCCTGCCATGTTGGCTCCTGGGATTCACTTATGCCTGTGTGTGTGTGTGTGTGTGTGTGTGTGTGTGTGTGTGTGTGTGTGTGTGAATAGTATCTATGTATGTATTTATGTATGTATATATATATATATATATATATATATATATATATATATTATATATATATATATATATATATATATATATATATATATATATATATATATAGTCCCCCTGAGGGAGGGGTGTAATAATGCTTCCTCCGTGTTCCCCTGCGTTTCGGGAAAGTCGACTAAATTGGGGTAGAGCAAAGTGACTGGTAATCCCATCCTCTGCATTCTTCAAGCAAATAGTAAAGTTAGTTTGCTTTGACTCGGCCACTCTTCCTTATCAGGGGGAATATATATATATATATATATATATATATATATATATATATATATATATATATATATATATATATATATATATATATAGTAAGGAAGCCCGTCAGTGAAACAAAACTTATAAAACAATGCTATATTTTCAAGTTGTGCTTGAGAAGGGATCCAGTTAGGATCCGAAATATAGCATTGTTTTATAAGTTTTGTTTCACTGATGGGCTTCCTTACTATTTAGTGCTGTATGCTAACAGTCTGCACTTATATATATATATATATATATATATATATATATATATATATATATATATATATATATATATATATATATATATATATATATATATATAATTACCCAGTTGTAATTACCTAATTGTACTTACGGGGAAAGCCTCATGCTCACAACTCCCCGTCTCCTGATCGGTTCCATTTCTATACTCAATGACGCTTATCAAATTTTTCATTAAAAATATGAATTAAATTAGCATTAACAATCTCCTCGCTTAGTGAATTCCAATCATCAACTATTCTTACACTAAAAAGTACTTTTCTTCTTCCTTACATTCAGCAAGGAAACATTCTTACGAAGCTTCAAACTATGACCTCTAGTTATAGAGCCATCCATATCAAAATATAGATCCCTGTCCACTCTGTCAATACCATGAAGGAATTTACAAACCGTCACCATAATCTCCTCCTTATTCAAGTTTCGAGTGATGGTAAGTCTAATTCTCTCAGCCTCTAATCATAATTAAGATTGCGTATGTCGGGTACCAGTTCGCAGCATGTCTTTGAATTTTTTCCTTTTTATTTATATGCTTTCTCAAGTAAGGATTCCATAAGTTACTTAATATCTCTAAACATTTCCTTGTCAATGTGTCTGAAGGCTATCCTTACATTTGTTAATAGAGCATATGCAGTCCTTACTAAGCCATTTATATGCATTTTCAGAGATAAATCTGCCAATATGTTTATCCCTAAATCGCTCTCATTCTCTGTCTCTTGAAGTTCTACAGCTGATAATGATTATCCAAGCTTGGGCCTACTCGCAATTTTGCTTTATTTTTTTATTTTATGATTGTGACGCCAGGACGGGCCAAAAAAATAAATAAATAAATAAAACAGCCCTCATCGAGCCTGGGCACGAAGAATACATAAAATAAAGAGAAACAGAGATGGAGAGTGTAATGATTTGTCATATGTGAAGGGATAATAAATGATATGTAATGAATATCCAGTGATATTCAGTGTAGCTGTAGGCATAGAAATAGAACCGTAACTGAAGGAAGACTTAACATCAAACTGTCACTGACCTCTTCCATATGGGTAAGTATTTATACTGGTCTCTTACATTTTGAAATAATAATAATAATAATAATAATAATAATAATAATAATAATAATAATAATAATAATAATAATAATAATAATAATAATAATAATACTTATTATTATTATTATTATTATTATTATTATTATTATTATTATTATTATCATTATTATTATCATCATCATTATTATCATTATTATTGTTATTATTGTTATTACTATTATTATCTTTATCATTATTATTATTATTATTATTATTATTATTATTATTATTATTATTATTATTATTATTATTATTATTATTATTATCATTATTATTATTATTATTATTATTATTATTATTATTATTATTATTATTATTATTATTATTATTATTATTATTATTATTATTATTATTATTATTGTAGTAATACTTACTCAAACATGATTATTATTATTATTATTGCAGTAATACTTACTCAAACATGATGCCTTAAGTAACAAGGTGTATGGCCACAAATGTAGTAAAAGAAGCAGCTTCGTAGAACCAGTGTCTTCATACCTTGTCCTTCCTTACCATTAATATTTGTGGTATGTGAATTAAACACAGAAGGAGGAAGGGACAGACACTCCAGCCGTTCCTCTCATTCCATTAGTTATCCCGAAGGATTGTTCACTATATTATCGTGACTTATTATTTTATTATTTGGACTGCTGATTCGGCAACCCGATCGGGACTTTGGATGGCAAATTTATTAGTTATGGGTGGAGAGTGTGAGGTAAAATTATATATATATATATATATATATATATATATATATATATATATATATATATATATATATATATATATATATATATATATAAATTAGTAGTCTCCGTGGCAAAATGGTAGCGTCCGCGACTCTGAGGCGGCAGGTCGAGGTTTCGCGCCCCGTCACGGACTGAGGTTAGTAAGTGCATACACTCAGGGTAACGATTACATCTGCCAAAACAAGTCCTTCGTAAGAAGGCAGCCGTCCTAGCCCTTAGTAGAAGAGGGAGTTCGTGACGTAAAACCGAATTCATTATCCATATATACATAAATTACAAATTATTTATGATTCATGGTATTTGGCAAATGCCCTACAATTTCACAAGAATTTAATTTGGTATAATAAATTGATTTGTTATTTGAATGTGATTAAATTTGTTTATATGTATGGCAATATTTAGCAGTCTTTAGTTATATGTCTCATCTAGAGTGCATATGATTAAAGGTTTCATACACTGTGGTGCTTCTCTAGGCACCACTGGTGTTTAAAGTAGCAACAACGAAGAAGTGGCATTTCTTCTAATTACATATTATCCTTCTATTATCGTGTCTATCTATCTATATATCTATCTATCTATCTATCTATAAGAAAAAAAATCTAAACGTATAGCACCAACTATATATATGAAATGAGTAAAGATGAAGTGAATTAAATACTCTCCATTATTGTCATATATGTTTGAAAAGGTTACATAGGTAATAACTTTCAAGAAGTAGTATTTTATTAAAGGAAATCATGTAATTGCCAAATCAACTTCCACTGAAAAACCTGGGAGCAAGACAACATGTTTCATACTTTATTTTAGCAATAAAATTTCTAATTCATGTTTTTACAGTCCTTGCGAATGATATATATATATATATATATATATATATATATATATATATATATATATATATATATATATATATATCAATTAAGCACATTACATATGTGAAAACATGAATCATTTTTTACCCCGACCGGGACTCGAACCTAGGACTTATGATTATTAAGTCAAGGCGCTACCACTACACCACAGAAGGTTAAAAGGAATCCAACCTTATAGCTTATATCTGCTATACTTAGGAATGAACGCATTCTAACTGAATGCCACTATGTTCATATTACAGATTCCCCAACCTCACTTCATAAATGCTAAAATGAAGCCACGAGTGAGGTTGGGGAATCTGTAATATGAACATAGTGGCATTCAGTTAGAATGCGTTCATTCCTAAGTATAGCAGATATAAGCTATAAGGTTGGATTCCTTTTAACCTTCTGTGGTGTAGTGGTAGTGCCTTGACTTAATAATCATAAGTCCTAGGTTCGAGTCCCGGTCGGGGTAAAAAATGATTCATATATATATATATATATATATATATATATATATATATATATATATATATATATATATATATATATATATTATGTGTGTGTGTGTGTGTGTGTGTGTGTGTGTGTGTATGTATATATAATATGTGTGTGTGTGTGTGCAAATTTGATAATGGAAATTAGTAAACCTTTAGCCTCTCAGTCTCTTAATTATGAAATTTCAAGAGAAGTAAGGCAACATATTTAATGGACTGAGTAGCCTAGTATTCATTTGGTCCCTCGTCGTCTGATGAACTGGCTGATTCGTCTTCGTGACCCGCAACGACTTCGTAGTCTTTTTCTAGACTAGCCAAGTCTTCTCTTGCCTCTAAGAACTCCCCTTCTTCCATACCTTCTCCTACGTACCAATGGACGAAAGCACGCTTAGTATACATCAGATCAAACTTGTGATTGAGACGAGAAAAGGCTTCAACGATAGAAGTTGTATTGGCTAACATACAAACTGCTCTGGAAACTTTGGCTAAATCTCCACCAGGTACCACTGTTGGAGGTTGATAATTGATGCCAATTTTGAATCCTGTAGGACACCAATCGACAAATTGAATGGTACGCTTAGTTTTGATGTTGGCTATAGCTACATTGACGTCTTTTGGAACGACGTCTCCTCTGTAGAGCAGGCAGCATGCCATGTACATGCCGTTCAAAGGATTGCATCTTACCATTTGGTTGGCTGGATCAAAGCAAGCAGATGTAATCTCATTGACGGATAACTGTTCATGGTAAGCCTTTTCAGTTGAGATGATGGGTGAATAAGTAACAAGAGGGAAATGAATTCTGGGATATGGGACCAAATTAGTTTGGAATTCTGTCAAGTCAACATTTAAGGCACCATCAAATCTGAGTGAAGCTGTGATAGATGAGACAACCTGACCAATGAGTCGGTTCAAATTGGTGTATGTTGGAAGTTCAATACCCAAATTTTTACGACAAATGCTGTATATAGCCTCGTTGTCAACCATGAAAGAACAGTCTGCATGCTCGAGAGTAGTATGTGTGGTCAAAATAGAATTATAAGGCTCAACGACGGAAGTGCAGATCTGAGGAGCTGGATAAATAGCAAACTCCAGCTTACTCTTCTTGCCATAATCAACAGAGAGCCTTTCCATCAACAAAGATGTGAAACCGGATCCTGTTCCACCCCCAAATGAATGGAAAATCAGGAAACCTTGTAGACCAGTGCAGTTATCTGCCAGTTTCCTGATCCTGTCGAGTACATGGTCAATAATTTCTTTGCCAATAGTGTAATGACCACGTGCATAATTATTTGCCGCGTCTTCTTTACCATTGATTAGCTGCTCAGGGTGGAAAAGCTGTCGATATGGGCCTGTACGAATCTCGTCTGTGCAAATTAGTAAATTAAAAAAAATGGATATAGACGTTAATTATATTATGATGTGGTTTTTTTCTTTCTTTAGATTTTATATAATTCATATGAGTAAATATTTACTTAATCTCGAAGTCATCTACACGTTATAATCTATTTTCATATTTTGTAAATTGGAAATACATAATAAAGAAATTAAATAATCCATTACTGATCTTTTTTTCATTGACACCATCATTACTGCAAAAAGATCCCATTGTACATTTACGAATAATTTTTCGAAAAAAATAAAAAGTTTAAAACAACTTACCAACTACAGATGGTTCAAGGTCCACAAATATAGACCTTGGAACGTATCTGCCTTGGCCCGTTTCATTGAAAAAAGTGGTGAACGAAGAATCTGATTTTGTGTCTGCTGACATGGCTCCATTAGGCTGAATGCCATGCTCTAGGCAGTAGAGTTCCCAGCATGCATTGCCCATTTGGCACCCAGCCTGGCCAACATGTATGGAGATCACCTCACGCTGATAAGAACATAATACAGTTATAGTGAAATATGTCTGTGCCATGAATGGTAGCCGGACTATCCATTAATTTAGACTATCTCATTTGACAGTTTAAGTAAAATAGATTTTCTGTCTGTCTGTAAAGAAAGGTCATCATCTCCACTGGAAGATGAGTGGCAAGTCAAACTTACTAGGGTTCTTGTAGGAATTTTTTCACCAGAATTCCATCATAAACTCTGCCATTTTGAGGGGATAGCACAAAGATTGAGGGAGTGTCTCAGTCCCCTTGCTTCACCCTATTTAGCCGACTTTTATACGGACTCTTATACGAAGGCAGTATTTTGTCCCCTGCCCAAGAAAGAAATATGCAGAGTAAGAGAGAGAGTAAGCTATGAAGGCAGAAGACATTCAACTCCTAACCTGGCCATGAGGTAAATTTCAATATTTAGGGTAACATTATGATGATGACGCAGTATACATATTTATATAAACCATCAGAGGTACGTAAGAAGACTTATCAGAAAGATAAATAATGGAACTCTTGGCTCCACTACTATCATGAGAGTAGACACCCTGGTGGTAGTAATGGTTCTGCCAGTACCCTTGTACCTCCTGATAGATCTGCTTCTTTCACTTTTCACTTTCCTAACATCCGTGGCCTGAACTCTAGTGTTTCGTTTGTGGAACAGAAATTGGGTACATTACTCCATAACCTGCTCTTTGTTTCTGAAACCCAGCTGTCTAGCCATGCATCCCTGGCCCATGTCAAATCTCTCATTATAATCTGTATTTTCGTTTCCATTCCAAAGGTGGGGTGTATGCCTACTGTGACTCTAGCACTCCTTTGAAAGGCTCATGTACCTTGAATCTCCTGACTTTGATGTTCTCTGACTGAAGATCTATCCACTACCACTATATTTCTTTCTTCTGCTTCTGCTTTCCTAACTCCACTGATGTTGAGTCCTTCTTTGAATATCTATCCTCTTGCTATGAATCCTTACTATCTTCTCACCCACATGATAAAGTCCTCCACCTAGGAGACTTAATTGTACACCACAGTGAATGGGTTCAATCTTCTCACACTGATGTGAGGGGATGTGAGGTCTTTGCTCTCTGTCACTCACGATCTGGAGCAGATTATCAAATATCCTACTCATGTTCCCGATCTCCACGCCCATGCAACTATCACTTTTGACATATTCTTTACTTCTAATCGTACAAACTACTCATATTCTATACATTCCCTTCTTGATAACTATGACCACTATGTGATCTCAATCTCCTTCATTTACACTTCCCTTTTATCAGTTCCTACTACTAATTGCTCTCTTTGGCACTTTGAGCATACCCAACGTGATGATTTGCGCATAATTCTCTCTGATTTACCATGGGATGAATACTGCTTTCGGACCTGCAACTCGTAAATGAGTTGCGGATCCGAAACCAGTAGTCCTAAAAGTTGCTAAGCTCATAACATCGGGCATAGAGACGTTCATCCCTTCCACTATGAAAATTTTGTCTCCCCTAATCCTTGGTGTGGCTGTGCCTGCTACATGGCCATTCAGGCCAGGGATTGAGCATACCTGCCATACCAAACCTCTCCTTCTGATTTATTTCGTTCTGCTTCTGTTATTGCTGGGAATTGCTGCACTGTTCAGTTTTGTAAGTCTAAAGCTTCCTTTTTAAGAAGGAAAGTTGATGACCATAGCTCCTCTCCCACTGATAAATGTTTCTGGATGTAAGCCAATAGTCTCTCTAAAAACTTCAGTAACTCAAGCTTTCCCTCTCTCTTTTGGCCTGAGGGTTCTATAGCTTTCTCAGCCACTGAAAAAGTCACTCTCTTTGGCTCTTATTTTTCTGCCAACTCTTCCATAAGTCATTCCAGCCTACCTGACCCTCGTAGTTTACTCCATTTAACCCTATTCCCTCCTCTATTCATTCTTCATGCAAAGTCTGTAACGTTCTTTGCTCTCTAAAGACGAACAAAGCTTCAAGACCCAGTGGTATCCCTGCAAGGTTTCTTAAGGAGTTTGTAGATGAACTGGCTACTATTCTTTACAGTCCTTTTCACCGCATTCTCTCAACCAGTATCTATCCCTCATCTTGGAAGTAAACTCTAGTTCAGCCTGTTCCTAAGAAGAGTGATCATATTATGCCCTCCAACTACTGACCAATTGCCCTAATCTCTGCTATCACTAAAGTATTCAAAAATCTGCTCAATTATCACTTCATGAAATATCTTAAATATAACTTGCTTAATTTTGATCACAAATATGGCTTCTGAAAGGCAAGATCCCCTGGTGACCTCCTGTCCTATTTCACTCATGTATGGTCATCTTCTCTGAAGAACTATTGGGAATACATTGTCGTCACCTATGATATCCCAAAGGCTTTTATAGAGTGTGGCACAAGACTTTACTGGACAAACTTCCTGTTTATGGGTTTACCCCTTCTCTCTGTTTTCTGATTTCCAGTTTTCTTTCTGACTGCTTTATATCTGTGGTTGTTAATGGTGCAACATCTAGCTCAGTCCCAGTTATCAGTGGTGTTCTACAAGGCTCTATTCTTTCTCCTACTCTGTTCCTTCTCTTCATCAACGATCTTCTTCAATCCCCATCCTCCTCGCCTCTCCACATCCCTGCTGACGATTCTGCACTTAATTTTTCCTCTGCTTTTTCTCCACAACCTTCGTCTGCTATTCGTAATCAGTAACATATCATTCTTTCTTCAACTCTTAACTCCAGTTTACAGAGTATCTGAGTGGGACCCCCAAAATTTAATTAAATTTAATGTCTCCAAGACACAGTTTATAGGTGTCTCTTAACCTTCTTCTCCTTGTACCCCTGTTATTTTAAAAAGCAACGAAATTCACCCTTTTTATTCTATTAACATATTAGGAATTCAGGTAGTTTCTAACTTGTCTTGGTGGAGCCACTTAATTAAAGAAAATTAAAACTGCATCTACAAACTGAGAATTCTGTTTAGTGTTCACCATTCCGTTACCTCTTTTCAGTTAATCTGTAAAGGTCTTATCCATTCCTGCTTAGAATACTGCTCTCATATATGGGTTGCCTCTTATGCTAATCTCCTTGATAGGGTTGAATTTAGTCCAATCAGACTCATCGGTGACCCTACTCTTACTTCTTATATAGATTCCCTTTCTCTTCACCGTAGGGTGTCATCCCTCTTTCTCTTTTATTGATACTACTTCCATTGCTGCTCTGATGAGTTGGCGAATAGCATCCCTCTTCCACTGCTGAGTCTGTGTAACACTTGCCAAAAAGCCTCGTCTCACAGGTAGTGAGTGGAGATTTGTAGCTCGAGGATTGGTAGGTGTAGTGACTGCTTCTTCCCTTCCACTTCCAGACTCTGGAACTCTCTTCCTCCTTCTGTCTTTCCTCATTCTTACTACCCATCTTCCTTTAAAAAGAGGATTTATCGTCAGCTCAGGCCCTAATTCTGTCATTTCTCTTGATCTTCAATACTTACACTATTCTTTTAGCACTTACTTTCTTGTTGTTTATCATTCTCTTTATCTGCCTTGTCCTTCAGCTTCTACTTTTTCTTCATCTCAGTGTTTTCTTATTTCCCGGGCCAGATGAGTGCAATTTTCTTGCCTGCCCCGGTGTCACACTCATAAGAAAATGTGTTTAAATAGTTACATATCTAATGGTACAACTTGTGTATATATAAATAGTATTCGTCGGGGGGTAATTTCACTACTGTTTTCAGAAGTAAAGCAATGTGCTATCTTTAGTCATAATGAATTCAGATTAATTCTATGACATTCAAAATTTCATAGATATATAAGTGATTGTGAATTACACGTGACTAAGCAAATGAACAAAGTCTTCAAGTTTTCCTTCCCACGAGGACGTCCGTCGAAAAATGATAAGAAAGATAATGCTTAAATTATATCATCTTAACTTACAATATCATGTGTTCAAATGATGCCGTACATTGTATGTTACAATAGTTATAATCTAATATTTACTTCAGAGTTTGAATTTCGACTGTATTATGATGTAAGTCGAATTGTTGCTACTGTGCACTATAAATGTCATGTAACAGTAAGTACAAAACTGTCAGTGGGAATATGATTTTTTTTGTATCATAAATAAGTGTCACTAACTATGGAAAAATATGTGCTCTCTCTCTCTCTCTCTCTCTCTCTCTCTCTCTCTCTCTCTCTCTCTCTCTCTCTCTCTCTCTCTCTCTCTCTCTCTCTCTCTCTCTCTCTCTCTCTCTCTCTCTCTCTCTCTCTCTCTCTCTCTCTCTCTCCATCGTGAGCTATGACATTAAAGTGATTTACAAAATATTGTGGTGTAATAATAAAAGCATATAATACACGTGCAATAAAGAGAAAAGGACCAAATATTATATAAGCCAAATAATCTTAAAAGCCAGTTAGAAGGCTGACCAAATAGAAGAGATTTCATTTTACTTGTGCAGCCGGTACAATTCACTAATACATATATTATATAACTAATCTACTACGTTATCATGAATCTTGAATGCATTTTATCTAAAAGCAGTATAAATTATATGTGCAAAAAGCTTACCATTCTGGCTGTAGTATCTGAAAGTCTAGATTTTCAAAAGGGGGAAATATTGCTTTTGTGTTCGAAATTCCCCAGTAGCGTCTAAACGTGGTAGGAGATTAGCGCTGTTGGAACGAATGGAGAGGGGGGCGTTTTAGATAGCTAATATATACTAAATACATCTCGTGGCCTTATTATCTGCTCTAAATACTTATCTGTTTGCGTCCATCTGATTGGTCTGTCTGATAAGCACTTGAAATCTAAGGCTGAGTAATAACTATATAAATAAAAATGGTGTCATTCTTTGATAACTTTCTTTTATTTTTAATTTTAGGTGGGTGTATGTTGTTCATTGTCATTTAATTTTAATTGTCAGATATATGAGGTATTGGTTGATGGTGTACTTGGTATCGGGATTTACCTTAACTATATTATTATAATGTGGAAAATTAATATAATACCTCATTGCTTATTAGATTGCCTAAATACAGAAAGGTGAGTACTAAAGATCAAGCCCACATATGTAGTGCTGCAATCTAATAATAATAATAATAATAATAATAATAATAATAATAATAATAATAATAATAATAATAATAATAATGTTTTAATAGTGATACTACTACTACTATTACTACTACTACTACTACTACTACTACTACTACTACTAATGATAATAATAATAATAATAATAATAATAATAATAATAATAATAATAGTAATAATAATAATACAGCCCCGCCATAGCATACATTAGTTAGAATCAACGATTTATGGAATGTCGAAGGTGTAATTATCTCATTGTAATTACCTAATTGTGCTTACGGGAAAGAGCCCCAAGCTCGTAACTTCCCATCTACTGATCGGTTCCATTTTGTACTTGGTGATATTTATCATACTTGTCCTTAAAACTATGGATTGAGTTAGTATTAACTACCTCCTCGCTTAGCGAATTCCAATTATCAACTACTCTTGCACTAAAATAGTACTTCCTTACATCCTGCAAAGAAGTTATCTTACGAAGCTTCAAACTATGACCTCTAGTACTAGTGCCAGCCATATCAAAATATCGATCCCTATCCACTCTGTCATAACCATGAAGGAATTTAAAAACTGTTACCATATCCACCTCAATCTTCTAGTTTCAATTGATGGTAAATCTAATTCCCTCAGCCTCTCATCATAACTGAGATTGCGTATTTCTGGCACAAGTTTCGTGGCATGTCTTTGAACTTTTTCCAGCTTAACTACGTGCTTTTCCAATGCGGATTTCAAAAGGGGGCTGCATATTCAAGCATTGGCCTCACATAGGTTACATAAATATTTCTGAACATATCCTTGTCCATGTGCCCGAAGGCTACCTTTACATTTGCTAACACAGCGTATGCTGCCCTTAATATGCCATTTATATGTATTTCTGGAGAGAGAGAGAGAGAGAGAGAGAGAGAGAGAGAGAGAGAGAGAGAGAGAGAGAGAGAGAGAGAGAGAGAGAGAGAGAGAGGTTTGTTATCATCACTGCAGCAAAATATTCTTTACGCTCAAGGTCAAATGGGTAAAGATATCGATATCTATTTATAATTCTGACAATATTCCTGTATGCATTCATGTATGTATGCATGTATGTAATTATGTATGTATAGCTTACGAGTGGTTTGACGAGTTAAAGTCTTTTATACCAAAATGACCAGAGTTTGAAGCCGAATTTTTCCGTGGTCAAAGGGCGAAATTTCGACTCGAATCATACGAAGGATGTAGAGGGGACAGTAGCTGCATAGTAACTTTCAACCCTCTGTCATCTCACTGGGTTTTAATGATAACATGAGTGGTTATGGTATGTGGAATCCATTACAATACGAGCTCAGGTGCTAGAACAGACATGGATGTACTTGTCCTGAAGCTTCGTAGTAAAGTAAAAATCTTATCTCTCTACGGGTACGCTTATAATTTATCATAAATCTTATTTCACATTAACTCGTCATTTTACTGTTTTTCTTTCATTCATTATTATAAAGCATCTTCAGTTTACAATGATTTGTTCAATCATATAATATGGAAGCGATGTTTTCTTTTTATATATATATTTTTTTAATGCTTCATCACCAGCCTGCATCGGGCTCGGGCACCAAGAGAACATTTAGGAAAAAATAACAACTTAGGAACAAGTGAGAAATCAGTGTTTGTTAAACAATAGAAAAAAAAGACAGGTTATATTAAAAGTCAAAGTAATAAAGATCCAAACTAATGATGAAAAGAAAGTAGAAAAAACAGAAATGGGAAATGTTGTGCCTTATCAGATGTTGAAGGATAAAAGATATGTAAATAATAAGCCAGAATATTCTGTGTTGATGTAAGCACTGGAAAAAAAAAAACAGACTCTGTAAGAAGATTTAACGTCGAGATGCCTTATAATCCAAAAGACCTTCAGTTGTAATATAGCAACGGGAAGATGATGCCATGGACATGTAGTATCTCGGAGATTAAGGTTGGATGCTTTTCCTAACGTCCATGAATGAAGAGTGACATTACAAGCATTTATTTAGTTGTAGTTGCATAAACTATGCAAAAATTTAACGAGGCGAAAGAAAATAAAGTACAATCAAGATTACTGAGATATAAAAGTTACTCCAAAATCTAGTTAGCTTGATTCTGTCATCATTTGGATTAGAGATATATAAATTTAAGACCTTTAAACATCCACCTTTTCTTTTATGCCTTAACAAAAATTGAGCATCAAATCTAACACATTCTACAAATGACACAGTGCACAACGGATCTAATAACAACCTCACGAGGCATAATTTGCTGAGTTTTTAGTACACAGCTTATATGTCCATTAAGCTATAAGTGCTTAATAGATATACAATAATGATAATATTTTTTCTCTATTAATTTGTGGAACTAAAAAGTTTAAATAGTATACACGTGACCTACATATTATTTTCAAGGCCTAATGAATTAATGAACAACATATATTAAGCATTCAATTGAAAACTTTTTGCTAACAATTTAAATATTGTTCTGATTGGTTATTAAAGTACTTAAATTTTCAAGGTTCTCGTTCTAGAATTTGATGCAGTTTTGAAGATAATGTATAGGGGCTAGCACCTCTAATATTGTACTTCGAAATATATAGGTAGATGGCAGAGTATTCCTAATTAAGTTTTGAACTTCCTATTGGATTTTTAATGGTTTGTTGTAATGAGTATGTTTGCTTTCCAGTCGTCGGAATAAATCTTAGACAAGTCTGATTAAACTCTATAAAATATTTCAGTTAAAGTTGAAGGTCTGCTTTTGTCAACTGCGCTTACTCAAAAACCCCATATCTTAGCACGAGGGTTTGCCCCTCTCTATTCATCTCTTACTTCCTTAAACTTCGTGCTTATCCCCCAATCCTTCCCACCCTTTATCCCCCTCTCCTCAGTGATGACACTCTGAATAGGGCTAAGAGAGTTCACTCGACGCCGTCACTGTTATTCCCCCTCCTATCCTATCTCATCCAATCCAATCCAATCCAAAAACCCCATAGGCAATACATTTATTGTCTCATTTGATATTGATATTCGAGTTAGCATTCGCATTTTCGTACAGTGAGTTCACCCAAACGAATACTGTCAGAGAAAGTAAGGAGACTGCATTCGTAATTAACCAATGTGAAAGGTAAGTTCTTTTCTAAGTTACAATCGTAAAACGTTAGGGCCAATGTACAACAATTAATAATTTTCATTAACTGTATATAAAATGACAGCCATCAAAGAGAAGAAATCACCTAAATTTCTCAAAATCACTTAGTTTATTTTCAAAGAATATTTATTTCCGAGTTTACATCCCATTTTCCTTCTGTCATTCAGATTAAACATGTAATCAAACTACCGTCACACAATGCCAATTATCTGTCATTAGAAGGTCGTTACTTCTCAAAATCTTATTACTGGCATCCCCCTTAGAATCATGATCCAAAGCAATTCTGATCTACAATCCCAATTCCTCCACCCATTAAAAGAAGGGATGTGATTATAAATATCCCACGCGATGAGGTGTTACATCGTAACATTACTCGACTCTTTATTTCACTCCCCAGTCGAATGCTAAAATATGCGATCCAAGGTTTTGTATTTCACTTATCTGCATATATTTCAAAACTCCTTCTATTTTTATGTGAATGTTGTCAATATTTAATTCAAATATTTAATAAAAAAAAATGTGGTAAATTTAGAATAGCAGTACAATGTACCATTTTTTTGTTGCTATTGTTGTGCAATTATTCAATGCCAGGTAACAACTCTGTTGCCAGAACGTGGTTAAGTATAAAAATTCCCAATTACATCAATCGATAGTGGACCTAGTAGTCTCCGTGGCAAATTGGTAGCGTCCGCGACTCTGAGGCGGCAGGTCGAGGGTTCGCGCCCCGTCACGGACTGAGGTTAGTAAGGGCATACACTCAATGTAACGATTACATCTGCCAAAACAAGTCCTTCGCAAGAAGGCAACCGTCCTAGCCCTTAGTTGAAAAGGGAGTCCGTGACGTAAAACCGGAACATATATATATATATATATATATATATATATATATATATATATATATATATATATATATATATATATATATATATATATATATATATATATATATATATATATATATATGAGGAAGGGCCTAGAATACTTCTCCCTTGTTCCTCTGCATGTCGTAAGAGTCGTCTAAATGGGGCGGAGGGAGGGGATTGGGAATACCCTCCACAGTATTATCTCTTCCTATAGAGTTGACTCTCTGGAAAGGGGAAAATGGCTCATATACAGTATATATATATATATATATATATATATATATATATATATATATATATATATATATATATATATATATATATATATATATATATATATATATATATATATATATATATATATATATATATCCTGTAAAGAAGAGTTACTTTTGAGTTACTCTAATGGTAAAGGGTTATTAATTTTTACAAGTGTCATATATATATATATATATATATATATATATATATATATATATATATATATATATATATATATATATATATATATATATATATATATATATATATATATATATATATATATATATATATATATATATATATATATATATATATATATATATATATATATATATATATATATATATATATATATATAAGTAATGATATTTAGAATTATATTAAACCTCAAATTGGGTTTCTTCAAAGAAATCGGATAAGCTGCCGGTCAGCTGAGAAGTCCAAAGATCATATACTTGCCAAATACTCCATGTTATTGGGTACACTTCTTAACGATTTTATATTAGCTCTCATTAAAAGACTTATGCTGATCACAGTTTTGGTAAAATTAAGGATATTAATATACAGATAAAAATACATAATAATGATAAATACTTGTTTATAGAAAATTATTAAAATACGAATTGGTATGTGGATTATAGGTGTAATTATATTTCGCTAAAACAAGAGACATTACCAAAATCTATTCTCTTTACGAGAGCGCTGCTGTGTTTTTGTGAGAACTACTCTGTTGGACTCATCTCGTACAGCAAATTTGTATTTCTATCTTCGTATTTTGTGACGATGGCAGGACTAACCAGAGGTAATATAGCAAGTTAAGGGCAGTAGTTCTAAGCTTGTTCCATATTTTGTGCCAAAATAATAAGATATTGGTTAGAGTTAGCGTCCTAATTTACTTTTTATGTTAAGATTCTATAATTTCTGGTTAAGATTCGTTTTATTCACCCTTCCATAACTTCAAATTTGGGTTACGTTAGGGTAGTTTGGTTAGGTTAGGTTGGGTCAGATAAGTTAGGTTATGTAAGGTACTTTGCTTAGGCTAGAATGGGTGCATAAAGCAAATTACACAATTTTTATAAATAAAATAAAAGATAAAAATTTTCTATATTACAGTACTTATTCTCTTTCAAAACTAAGAATACACGTAAGTAGACACGCGAATGAGCAAATAAGTAAGAGGATGATACATACACTTACAGTATATAGAAATAAAGCTTACCTAAAAAATTAAAATTCCCTTGAATTAACAGAGGTAGATACATACAATCCCCAGTAAGCAATGGATACTATGATGTTATTACAGCGGGTCAAACTAGGTCAAGCTGTAATTAGATGTAGATGAATCTTTTTGGCTATGCACTGTGATTGAACTCTTCACCGTCTCCTCCAAAGAAAATATGAAGACGGGGGGAAATACAAGGGTAAAACTGGTGTTTGTTTACTGTTACACCCCAATTAAGGAAAAATCCTCATATGTTTAATTGGTAGGTCAAGTTGAGTTTGGTCAGTTCGTTAGTGAAGATCACAAGAACCGGATTGATAATTGATTTTTTGTGAGATGATTTTCAGTGATGCGTGTTTCTATTTTTGCTATATTAATTTCCATTTGGAAAAATCCGATTTTGTTCGCCCTTTCGTAAGATTTAGTGGTTGAGATTCGTTTTATGCTTCCATTCAATTTTTGGACTATGTTATTTTTCCTGATAGATTTCGATTTTCCTGATTTGAATTAATTTGATGTTTCCTTCTCGGAAATCGCTATTTTTTGTGTTCGGTCCCAATTTGGTAGGCAGCTGTGGGTACTTGAATCTAGTTAACTTAAAACGGACTCAAATTTGAAGCCTTACATACAATAAATGGGCGAATTTGGGTGTTATGCATCAGCGCTGCACATTTTGGGGAGTGGTGGTCACATATCTCGGGTAGGTTATGACAGGGTGCGTAAACCGAATCTTAACCGATTTAGAAACATATATAATAGTCCAGTATTTCAAATATTATAATCTTACTAATATGTAGTAAAATGTAAGTAAAGATAATTTTGCAGTTCTTATACTGTGTACAAGCTTTCCTGATAATTGGTATTTTTTTCATGTATATATTACTACCAGTAAATACTCTTTCGCCTTCTCCACTTCCCAAAGATTTGAAAAATGTTTATTAGTACTTAGATATCTTTTCCTTATTATTTTATTTTGTATTTTGTGCAGAATTTTAAGTTAGATTTTAAGGTAGTGGATACCATAGCAAGAGGTATATTGAACGATCTAATATTTACCCCAAGTCCAATTGCACTGGAATGCTAACATATCTCGGTAACCAGTATAAAGGAATATTTTGTACCAGAAACTGGGGGGGGGGGGGGGCATTATCCTCTTATTTTTCTTTGTCATTCAAATCCACTGTCGGCATAAATTGGTTGTACATATACAAATAGGGCCTATTTTGTGTATAGGATTAGGATTGGCAGTTAAGTGTCTGGAAGTGTGAAATTTGTTCATGGTGACGAACGAGAAGCAGTAAGGCATCACACTACACCGGTGATTGCCAACCGGGGTTCCACCAACCATCACCAGGGGTTCTGCGAGAAACTGTGAAATAATTATGTACTATTACAAAATGACAGTATGTCATAACATTATTGACTTATTAGTGTGAACTCTCATGTGATGTAATTGTATATTTCATATGAATTACATTACTCAAGAACCTTCTTTAAAATATGATATATATATTAGTATACTCTATGTAGTCACCGTGGCTCAGACGGTAGCATCCGCGACTTTGAGACGCCAGGTCGAGGGTTCGCATCCCGTCACAGTCTTTGGTTAGCAAGGGCATGCACTCAGGGTAACGATTAAATCTGAAAAAACAAGACCTTTGCAAGAAGGCAACCGTCCTAGCCCTTGGTAGAAAAGTAAGTCCGTGACGTAAAACCGGAACAGGAACATTAGTATACTATATACTGTATAGAGGTTCCTTGGAATATGAAAAATTATTACAAGGGTTCCTCCAAGGTGTAAAGGTTGGTAATCCCTGCACTACCCTGTTTTATTGCTGATATTATGTCCGACGCTTATATGGAGAGCCTTTAAAAGACATTCATTAGGTAGATATTCCTTAAGATAAACACATTAATGAATATAATTTCTATATACATTGTTCATGTTCTTTCATTACACATCTCTTTATTATCTCTTGACATCTAATAAGTCGCAACACTCTCCATCTCCATTTCTCTTTATGTTTCATCATGCCCAGGCTCGATGAGGGCAGATTTATTTTTTTTTTTGGCCTGTCCTAGTGTCACAATCATAAAAAAATATATATATTTGTCTTGAATCTGACACGGTTAATCGGCTCCACTTATACCCGTTTAAGTAAGAAATTGGGTACATCTAATGACCCTTTTGCAAAAATGCCAATACTGTTACTTCACATATACCTTTTTCCAAGCTCTCGTATACAGAACTGTAATGTATATTAAATCATGTTTAGATTGCACTACTTAAATTATACATAAAAACACTACTGTAGTTCTTATAATTGAAGCATGCAGTAAACAGGCTTGCAAAACTTTTATCGGAATGTTACAAAATACCATGTCAAAGGTCTCTATGAGTGTATTTACTTAAATGTGTTATAACTCATCTTTAGGTCCTTCACATTAAAACAAATGTAGACTCATGATGAACATAACTACAGTAATAAAGGGCCAACAACATAAAAACATACTAGGAAACAGCATTACTAAAACTCTACCTGAACATCAACGTAATACAGTATGGAACGTTTACACGACTGTGTTTGTTCAAAGTTAACTGATGATGATGGACAGTCAAACAAGTGTAAAAATGTAATGAGCGTAACTAATATAATAAATGCAATAGTGTAACAAATTCTTTACAATAATATAAATACAGTAGCAGATAATTCTTTCTCTCTAGCACTCAGTCATTCAGTTTCATATATTCCCACACAATTATGCCTTGTCAGTTAACACTTACCTAAAGCCACAGATCGTTTCTATTTAGGTAAATTTCATAGACTGAGATGATAATGTAAAAAATGGTAAGGGTGACAATGAATATCTTCTACAGCTCCAGGTGGATAAAGTAATGAGATGGATGGCACTGTGGGTAAGCTATAAAACATCTAGCTAACTTGAATTTTCATCTGAAGAACAACAGTATTTTGGAGGAGGCATTGCTCATGCCAGGTATTGTGGGGGTTGATGGCTGAGGATATTAATGAATGGAAGGAGGCTTCTTAGTTGTGGATATCTTAGGAAGAAACATAGTTATAGAAGCTGCTTCTTACTTCACATGGCTTCATCAAACAAGTCTTGCAGTTGTTCTAGGTCAGCTGTGATCACACATCACACATGTGATATGTAGGCTTTTTCCCATCGATAGGTTTTGCTCAATCATATCCCTGAGAATATGAACCTTTGAAAATTTGAACCATACTTCTACATTTTCCACAATTGATGAATGAGTGCTACTTTGGCTCATTCCTCTCCTGTTAACAATTGCAACTGTTCCAAGTCATCATTATTAAGGAATTTTATGTTCTGTGTGATGTGTTTTTTATATCATCCTCGATCTTCTTGGGGAAACCATCCCCATTAACTTCCCTGGCAACACTTGAACCTCTTTTATGTCTCTGTTGAATGTAGGGAGACTCTTGAAGTCGATGATTGCCCCTCTCCATACTGCCTTCCAGTAGGTACTGACTGTCTCAGGCTTTAGGGCATCTGCATTTGTGAAGCTCTTTCATAAATCCATGATGCTGCAGTTGGGGTTGTCATCAAATGCAGCGTGAATCCTGTCCAAGAATAGGCAGATGTACATTGCCTTCATGTACTTCATTATGCCTTGATCAAGTGGCTGCAACAGTGACAGTCTGGACTCAGGAATGGCATGTTTTGTTCATCCTCTTACATAAACAGTGCAAGATGGCTGGTAGCATTGTTGATTTGTAAGTAGGACCGTGAATGGCAGCCTCTTTTGAGGTATTTCTTCACTTCATGTACAAAGCAATGGTGGATCAGTCGAGAAGCAAATGATTGTTGCTCAAGCCTTTTTATTATGTTACCAGAACACAGGCAGCAGACTATTTCTAGTGTTCTTAACCCTTTACGTGCAAATTGGAGACATTTGTGGAAGATTTGGCATCGTAATGATTTCAAAGTGCGCTCCATGCCCTGAAGTGGAAGTGAAGGGGATATTGATATTTGGCATCTGAAGTTTTGATACCACACATAGTTAATGTTTAAGCAGCCGAGAGATACTTGAAGGAGTCAGTAGCTTGTTTTAAATGTCGAAGGGGATAGTACTGTATTTATCACTGATGCATGGCAGAAATTCGCCTCGTACTGAGCTGTAATTAATTTCATTGACAGCTCTGAGGAAAAGGCTTAAGCACACGAACTCTTTGCCCTGTGCACTTGGCCTGGTTTTCTCTAATGACCTGCTGAGTTGCCTTCTAGCATCAATGGTTTCAACCCCTCCTAGCCTTTGCTTCCTTGTGAATTTACCTGCAATTTAGCACTTCCTTCTAGAAAAGGCCTGTTTTATCACATTTTAAGATTTGCTTTGGAAGTACAGTACCTTTTTCCAAGATGACATTTTTTATTTAATTGAGGCACTCCACTGCTCCTTCTGTATCAACTGATGCCGATTCTAGGAGATCTTAATATTCTTTCAGGTGTGATGCTTTATCAGCCATCCTTTGATAGCTGTAAATCCCTCATATTGCTCGCCATAATTTTTTTTTTGTCACTGTTAGTCCCCATTTGGTGGAGGATTGAGGCTGGATGTCCTTCATGTTGCCCCACTGTGGGCTCGAACAGGACTCCATCACGTTCCGAGTTGTACAGTCTATCAGCTACACAGTAGTGGTCCCCTATGTGTTTGGGTTGTTACCTTCACCATAATTTCCATATAGCTTACACATCTTTACACTCAGATCGTATCTATTGTCAGGGATATGTTGTTGCACCGTGCTCTCTATTCAAACATTAACAGTGTTGTGATCTTTGCAAACACTTTAATCATGAAATTGCGAAGCTATTTTTTGTCCTAGCTATTGACACTGTAACACTTTCCCAAAGCTGATTTCCTCTTTGCTTTAGCTTTTGGATACTAAATCCATTTTCCCCCTATTTCTGTGCTACTTGTGCTGCTGACATTACTTTCAACTTATTCAGCACTTTTAACTTTTGTTGTTGATTTAGCACCGCCATAGCCAACTTTAGGTTTTACGTTATTGCCCCTATCACTTAAGCTATTATGGAGATGTTTCCCATCAATCTAATGAAAATGTGGCACTGTTAATAAATGCGACAATATCAACACTTGTAATGAGAGTGGTTGTAGCTCCAACCAGTACAACATAAAGGATGCTCTTGATCTCCTCCACCAGTGGATGTATGCATCCCAGCTCAACACACCTCTCTGACTTATTCCACGCTGCGCTTGGTGTGTGCCAAATTCAGATTGCATATTTCAATTAGTTTGAAAGCTCCTTTGGTTATTTTTTAATTAATATACTCAAAATGAATATGTTCAGAATATTGTAAGTGAAAACTGCATAGGATGCAGGCTCACTGTATTATCTTGGATGAATAGCAGCATGACAAATAGGAATTCTTGCTTAGAACCAAAAACTACCTTGGTTGCTTTTCAGACTTTGAATATATTTCAACGGAAATTCTGAACCATTCAAATATCAAATGATTAGACTACCACCATAGCAAGTTGTTCTAAAGTTGATTATAGTTATCGATATTTGTGATAATGCTGAATGTTTTAGTTCACTGTTGATTAATAGGTATTTGAAGTTAGTTTGTGGATATTGAAAGAAATATGCACATGTGGGCTGTGACAGTAGGCTATATAGTGCTATAATATTTATTTAGCAACTTGGTTTTATGCTGCGTTGGCACTCACTGATGATACCATTAATTATGGTTTCTGTTGAAAACATGTATAGCTTGAGCATGAAGGAAATATAAGTGCTGAGCCAATACTGTTATGCCATAAGGCCTTCATCAGTTTATATAATTGTTGTGTTTTATTTCTTAAGTATGTATATTTTCTTTTACAGGTATTTTTGTGGTAGGTGCCAAAAGAACACCATTTGGAACTTTTGGGGGAAAGCTAGCCAATCATACCCCTACTGACCTTCAGGAAATTGCAGCTAAGGCAGCCCTTGCTTCTGCCAAAGTAAATCCAGAATTGGTTGACTCAGTTGTCATCGGCAATGTTATTGGGGTAAGAGAGTGTTGTGCAGTCTTCCATAATGTGTTTGATTGTACATGGTTTTGTGTTACGTTCTGGTCAGGCATCACTGACAAAGTCATCCAGCCTCCTCAGATAGCACAGAAGGGCTGGGTGATGCCCATATTACAGCCTTGCCTGGTATACTCTGTCCTCAGGGGAAAGGGAGGATTTATTAGCATGGATGATGTGAGTCCATGGATGCAGCTGTTTGGTGTCATGGAGTGACTTGATGGAACTGCAAGTAAATTGGATATGAATATGTTTTCAGAAGCTGGTTTATTTTGGGCGAGGGGGAAGTAATGAATGTTTGTGTATGAAATAGTGTACTAGGTGTCATTATAATGTTTCTCAGTGTGTTGTGGGTGGTTTGCCAAGGATTAGTATTATTTGATCATTTAGTAATGTTGCACTGAATACACAAAAAAATTACTCATGTACCTTTGCAAAAGAATGTTACTTGCTGGATAGAGTGATATTAGAGTTGTACTTAAAATTTTATAAATTAAAGTAGACTCAACTCTTGGAACAACTCGAGGATAGGTTCTCAGAAGTGACGTGTAATGTAAAATTCGCGTAATGTAACCAGTCATTTTCCATTAGAAACAATGATAATAGGTATAGATACGTTTCACAACCATCCATAAACATACTATGACAAAGATATAAGATAAGTAAAACATATTTTATAAGCACATAACAAAGCAGAAAGACCTTTAGTTATTTATATTAACATGCAAATAGTGTAGAGTATAAAAGATATTCAGATTTACTGTACAGTAAACAAAATAATGCACTCTGTTATGCGGTGGGCAACAGGCAATCACTGGGATGTGCATGGTGGCGGTGAACACGTAACTTAAGTGGTAGAAGAGGAGGAGGATGCAGGAGAACGAACCTCTATCTGCAAATGAAAACAAAGATTAAAT
>JAXCGZ010022890.1:75000-87500 GCA_037179515.1 Halocaridina rubra
AAGAGAACTTATTCACTAGAAGATTCAGTGACCCTTCCTTTTCAAGTTTGTTTCACTCATTGATAATGAGTCTATCCATCTTCCTACTCATTCTTCTCCCTTCACTCTCATTCGTTCTACAACCACACACATTCAGAGACCCAATAATTAGATTATTGGTTTGAGTTTTCTTCCCAGAAACTCTCTTGTATACCATGACTATGAGAAAGGAAAATATGGAGTGGGAAAATCCCAGTCCTCTCGCTCCACCCTAATTAGTCGACTTATGGCATGCAGTAGGACACAAAGGAAATATATTTGTCCTCCATCCCAAGAGAGAGAAAGAAAGAGAATGGACCATGGGAGGCAGAGGATGCTTCACTCCTCACAAGGATAAAAGCCACCCATTTTTATGTCAAGCATATATATGAGTACACCGAGAATTAATGCCTATATTTCTACTGTAGGATATCTTAATGGGAGACAGCAAAGTTGTGTTGACTGGAGGCACCGATAGTATGAGTATGGCACCCTATGCTGTACGTAATATCAGATTTGGGACAAGACTGGGCTCTGACCTGACCATGGAGGTGAGATTTTAACTTTTAAAGCAAAACTTCTTGTCTTGCATTTTAAGGTATTACAGATGCCTTCCAACTTACGAACGAGTTACTTTCCAAACGGCCTGTCGATCCTTAATTGTTTGTGTTGATATTTTGAATATACATTACTGTATTGGGTGTACAGCACTGTATATATCTACCTAGCATTCCTTCATCATGTATGTAATATAATAAAGTTGTGTTAGAACTTCAAACATTTGTTTTCTAATCCTAAAGGATGAGAAAACAATTATATTAGTAAATGTTATTAGTAAAATTTAATAATAACTTTTTTTTACCTTTGAAACTTGTTAGAAAAATATATTTGTTTTCTTATTGTAAAGACAATGAAAAACATAAAACATAACTTATATTAATAAGTTCTAATAATAATAATGTTAATAAATAATAATAATAATAATAATAATAATAATAATAATAATAATAATAATAATAGCCTTTGAAACTGGTAGAGTAAGCTTGAAGCGATGAATAAGAGATGGTAAGGTGTTGTGGAGCTACAGTGACAGCGGGTCGTTGATGTCAGAGGAGGAGGAGGCGGCGCATGACACAGAAGGCAATGGAGATGAAACACTTGATGTTAAAATTACTGTTTCTACGATTTCTTGAAATCTTGCACTGGTTCGATATTTTCTGGGGGTCCTCATGTTTCTTGAAGAATTGTTATAAGGAAGATTGCACTGTCTTTTTTTTTCTTTTCATCCTATAACATCATATACCGATAATACAGGATGGCATCGTGGATGCTACTTGCTACTTATATAATAACTTGGCATTTGGGTCCTGGATCTCAAAAAGAGCGAGATCTTTCGCTATATGTGTAAACCCCTCGGAACAACTTATATTGTAAGGACTACATCCACCATTTTCTCACCACACTTAAGCTTCTTAATTATTGCCATTTTTTTGTTTCCATCATGATGGCATGTTTTTTAACATTACTAGCCTTATGCTTTTCGCCACTCATGATGGATAAGCAGTGTACAGTACTAGCTATTTATTGACAATAAACCTGGAACACAACGAAGAACATCTATAGGGGATGCAAGCTTAGTAAACATTTATGACAATATTCTGTATGCTACAGTACTGTTCGCTATTGGTAGCAGCCGAAAGTTGTACTAGGCAGGAGAGGCACGGCCTGCAAAACTTGAACTTTTTTAACTTGCAGCGCATTTGGTTCATATCTACGTATGTTTGTATATTGGATGTTCGTAAGTTGGGGGGGCGTCTGTACTGTAATTTAATCTGAATGCAATTATCATTAAATGCGAAAATTGTAAAATGCGGATGTTTTGTGGAATACTTGGACAAAGTTGCATCACTTATAAAACAATTGATTTTGGAGATGTCTGAGTTATTTGCTTCAATTAATAACCCCGAACAACTTCATTTTATAGAATTCATAGTCAGTATAAAGGTTTACACAAACTGTTTACAATATATGAATAGTTAAATTGTACTATATCTATATTATACTTGCAGGACACACTTTGGGCTTCTTTAACTGATGCTCACTGCAAGACGCCTATGGGAGTAACTGCTGAAAATTTAGCAGATAAGTATAAAGTCACTCGCCAGGATGCCGATGATTTTGCACTGAAAAGCCAAATGAACTGGAAAAATGGTAATCTTTTTTTATTTAAAGTTTTCTTTTTATATAAGCAGTTAATACTCATGTATTTATTCCAAGCAAAAGTGAAGGGACTCACTTTTAAGACTCTTTGTTAACACTTGAGCTTCTGGATGAACTCATGAAGTTTCGGCTCCAGCATTTCAATCATATTTGATGATATACTTTGAATGTGTGTAGTTGATGGGCTGCCACACAAGTAATACTACTACCCTCTTCTCTTCAATTTTCAGTAGCTTTGGTATATGCCATGTAGTGCTTTTATTTAAGCCTCAATATTCATTTTCACAACTCTGATTTCTTAAGTATATGCTACTTTTTTTTTGAATTGCATAGTTACTTGGAAAGACAAAGAAATATTTCTCTATGCATATTATTCAGGATGGTTTTTGTTGCTTTGTAATATGTCAAATGCTCTGAAGTATTATGTAAATTATGCATAAGATAGTTGGCAGGTGGTGTTTTTTTCTTTATCCTAGTTTTGGGATATCACTACCTAATATTGGATATATTGCATTTTCTTAAGCACTATTGATCAATATTACAATAAATTTTTCTTCCCTGTCAGCTCAAGAGAATGGTCACTTTAATGCTGAAATGGCTCCCATTTCAATCAAGACAAAGAAAGGAACTGTTGAGATGACTGTCGATGAACATCCAAAGCCGCAGTCCACTCCTGAAAGTATGGCTAAGCTGCCCCCAGTATTCAAGAAGAATGGAACAGTAACAGCTGCTACTGCTTCTGTAGGTTAAATCGCTTATGTGGCTGCATTTTGAAATTGGTAGACCCTGGTGATTTCCATTCAGTTTTTGCATATTGCTCTGTTATGTCTCATTGTGCTGAGACATAATAATTCTTCTTATGGCAACGTGACTCCTCCCATGTATGCTTCTCCCATGCCTTTGCAGATTCTAGGACAATTGCCGGGTGGACAACTGCCAGGCTGACAATTGCCATGCAGACAATTGTTAGTGCAGATGCCATCTGAACTGTTGCCTGTCGGATAATTTACAGGCAGAAAATCTCCATGTGGTATTTTTTAGATTTTCTCTCTTCACAAAAACTGGATCCTTAAATCCAGTGAACAATAGGTAGTCAAAACTTTTATCATTAGTATTCAAGATTAGCCTAACTCTTTAACCTGTCTTAAACTTCCTTAACATAATACTTAAATTGGTAATCTGTAGTCTGAATAAGTGTTCTTACTTTAGTTCTTCACAGGTGCAATTTATTATTACACATATCATTAGTAGTGAACATATATATTTTACTTTTGCCCTTAATAATGATTACTACTTTTAAAGGTGAAGGTAGAAGAGAAATCATAGCTAATGATATGCAATACATGTATCATCAAAACGATACTTCATATTCACTGGTCTTAAATCAATAATCAAATGATTAAAATATTAAAATCAATTGTAATTGTCCACACTGGCAGTTTTCCACCATTAAGTTGACTGCCGGGAAGATTACCTCTTGTCAGTATTCTGTCTGGAAATTTTCAGTCACTAAATTTATTTTACTGCTTGCAAACTCCTCCTGTTTCTTTGTTTGGATGAATCATCATTGACACCACCATTTTTTGAGACATAAAAGAAAGCATAGATTCACATTGAGTCCACTCGATTTTCAAACTTAAATGGTGATGCTTTACATGTGGCGTATTCTTGGAGCCCAGTATATTATTTCAAGCTAATATAATATATTCACTTCCATCATTGTTCAGTGCATTGCCTTTTGTCAGATACATTCAGCTTTACCATGTAGTAACATATCATGGGGACGTGCCTGTAGAGATGTTGAATCATCATTATTTGGAAGTTTATAGCATTGGTTATTAAATGGCAATCCAGAATTGAAAAAGTACAGTACTCTGGTAAGCATATTAATAAATGAGAATTAAAATAGAAAAAGTTGGATCTGTTTATATGTTTAGTAGACAGTTGTGGGAAGCATCAAACATCCGTCCGTCTTTCACTACAGTCTGCCGTAATATCAGATTAATACAGATGTTTTTCATTATTAATGTCCCTCGAGGTTAGGGGTGAAAAAATCCATCTCATATACTGTTTGTGTCGTAGGTGAGTGGGGGTTGGATCCTTCCCTCCATGACTTACTTCGTTGCCATGCAAGAGGTTAGGATAGGCAGGGTTTTATGAAACCCTTAAACATTTGACTCCTGCTCTCATAGCATGATGTTTGAAAAAAAATGAAAACTTGACACTAGTAATCTCTGTATGAAATTCAGTGCATTTGTTATTTGTACTATCATAGTCTATCATTTCTGTAATTATCGATTATGGCCTTCAATACACTAACTTTGTGTAAATTGATGGAAAGCTATTTATTCTCATATTTGGAATCTTTTCTTCAGTCTCCATGTTTTGCTGTTCAGTGTCTTGAATGCGAAACCATAATTTTTGAAAGTATGTTTTTATAGCTTATACAGTGTTAAGCCTAAAATCTTGTGGAATATACCTGTAATAATTTTCTTTTCTTTTATGATCCCATGAATGTTGATGGTATTACTGTACGTGGGCAAAGTGTTATGTACTTTGTACATTTTTTGTGTATTTTCTTTATTTTTTTTATATGAAGTGTTTTCAGTCCAGTTAGGGATAGAATTTGATTTATTAAGAGCTTAATAACCTATGGATGTTCCTCTTAGATATATCAAAATGGTATTGTAGGCATCCACTATGAAGAGGGATGATGTATTTTATAAAGGCAGTAATATATATATCTGTCGAGTTAATAAATTCTAGACAGTGTTAAAAGGTCATATATTTCTTAGGGTATTTGTGATGGTGCTGGAGCTGTCGTGATTGCCTCTGAAGACGCTTGTAAAGAACATAATTTTGTTCCTGTTGCACGCCTGGTTGGTTATGCTGTCGCTGGTGTGGAGCCTACTATTATGGGTATTGGACCTGTTCCTGCTATTCAGAAGCTTCTGAAAATATCAGGGCTACAGTTGAAGGATATTGGGATGGTTGAGGTAAGACAAGCATGATATTAAGCTTTTGATGCATTAAGGTGTATTGTGTTAAAAATCGGTGAACAGTCCTCTTTAAATAGTATGTTTTTCTTTTGACATTTCGACCTTTTATACTTACAGTTTTTATATAATTATAGTCTGTAATATATGCTGTAATTATATATTTCCATTTATCTTATAGTTTCTTTTATCTTATATTTTAGTAAAATTTAAATATTTAATGTGTAAAATATTTAAGTATATCTATTATCAGTGAGCATGCACCTCTGTCACCCATAGTTCTTCTTTCTCCTATTATGCATTTTCATTTCTTAATTTTGGGGTTTGGGATGAAAATACTGCTTCTTGGTTACTCTGTGTTTCAATAGTAGACTAAATGGGACTGAGCAAAAGATTTGAGAGTCTTCCCTTAGTATTTTTCTCCAACATGGAGCCAAGGCATACAACAGTTATTGTATGAATCCTCTAACCCAAACCCTAGTAATTGTAGCTCTGAATGTGCTAGGTGTGGAATGAGGGGGAGTGAAAAGGAGATGGGATAATATGTTTGTTAGAAGAAGATGGATTTATTAACATTGAGTAAAGCTATTGAAAAGTTTTGTGGTGTATGGATGTATGCTTTGACCTGATCACGCTACTTACAAAGGTATCGAGGCCTCTGTATATAGACAGATATAGATATTCTGTCTTCGACTATCTTCTGTTGTGGCCAAGGATTTTCTTAACTTTTAATTGACCAAAATGAATCTAAAGTTTTTTTCACATTCTGACCTCTACCACCTAAGAATGCAGGGGATCCACAGCCAATGGAAGAATCACAGTGAAAATAACACTGTTATCTTTTTCTATTCAGATTGGATAATTATATGCCCTTAAGGAGGATTAGAAGAAGGGAAACTATTTTTGGTTGTATTTATATTCTTTACTGGTATTGTATAGCCATTTGAAAAGGATTCTCTAATATGTCGTATGTGCATCATGTTAATATTATTCTGTGTGCTTTGAAGTAATTGATTTAGATTTTGGAAAATAGGAAAACTATTATTACCGTCCTCGGTGCAATTTTTTTTTTCACCAGAGAGGCAAGAAGCTGAAGAGGTGAGGATGAATATAGTATTATGGTATCATAACATACAGTTTTTATAGTTTTACACTCAGGGTTGCATTGCTAGTTTATAAGTTTAGGCATGGCTTGATATTGTTTACTCAAGTATAGATACATTGCAGTACTTTGTCCTGTTCTTCTGTCGATTTTGGCCATCCCAATGAGTGGCAGGAGGTGTCATTATGATCGATATGAAAAAATTCAAGTCTTTGATAATTTTTTAAAGGAATGCTCTTTATTTGCAAGATTTATTTTTCAAGTGAGAGATTTATTTATGGCTTTGGCATTACATATTCTAGTGATTACTGAGTTTACAGGATTACTTAGAATATAAGGTCTGAACGCTCATAATCTTTCATTGTTGATACAGATGCAGTTGTCATGCTTTTAAAAATAAGTACAGTATATAGACACATTATTTAAAGAATATTGGTTAAAATATACAGATTACCTTATATGCTTAATATAGTTATGTTTGTAATATGTGAATTACAATTTTATGTTTTTAGATCAATGAAGCCTTTGCCCCTCAAACTGTTGCCTGCCAACGTGCTCTAGACCTGGACCCTAACATCCTAAACATGAATGGAGGAGCCATTGCATTAGGTCATCCTTTGGGAGCTTCAGGGTCCCGTATCACTGCTCATCTTGTTCATGAAATCAAGTTAGTTTTCTGATATTTAGTTTAGAATTAAGAATTTATTCTGTCTAGTAGTTTGCAGTATCTTCATGTGAGGTGACTAAGTTTTATGTTGTCAGTCTGAATCTCTTCCACTGTATTTATACATCTTGAGACTATGCACTAAATTACAATATAAAAGCCGAATGTGGGTAATGGCATATAGAAGAAGAAACTGTCATTACAGAATATTTTAATGTTCATATTACTGTAATATCATGATGTTTTGTGTTTAACTATAATCTAGTTCAGATGTGTTTCCTTATTAGCTGATAAATGTATGTGTTTAATTATGTGTATCTAATATGAATACCCAGCCACAGGTATCTATCATCCTTTGTGTTTACTGCCGTGTCTTTATTGCTATATTTACGCTGATTGTATAGTCAGGAAGCTCACCCCACAAGAAATTTCCTATCTAAAACAGCAGAATTTAACATAAACTAGGGTTATATTGCCCAATTCGAGAAGTTAGCAACAGATTATTAACTATTGCAATACTTCTGGTAGTTAATTGTAAAATTAGATTATCATTTTGTAAAATAATACAATAATCAATGGTTGGGTATACTGTAATATTTTGTCACTTCTTTTTCAGGCGTCGTGGCATTAAATATGGTATTGGATCTGCCTGCATTGGTGGTGGACAAGGTATTGCTCTTCTTCTTGAGAGCATGTAACAGGATCAGGATTCAATACTAAGCAATAAAGAACCTATTTTGGTTCTTCTTTTGTGGATGAAGTTCCCTTTTTACAGATGAAGACTAGTATTTACATAAAGTATGCTAGTATTTAAAGGATGATGAAATAGCATCATTGTGTTGCCATGCTTATATTTCTTAAAGATAATCTTGTACGCAACTAAAAGTCTTGTAGGGAATGATTTATAAAATATTTAACTGTGTTAGGAAAAAGTGGACAACCTAATTACCAACACATTGTGCTATTGTTTTTCATGCAATTATCAATGCAATTTTGTACAAGTATTACTTGTTAAGATGTAGATAAGAGATATTAATCAGAATTATATTGTTTATTATATAATTTTCAAACTTTATTTAATCCTGTAATGTGGAATTTAATTGTGCATATTGCCTTCTACTTTGGTCAGCAAGCTGGCTACAAATAAAGAAAGAAAATTGTGATAAATATAAAACTCTTCCATAATTTTTTTTTTACAAACAGTTGCTCACAATCACACGTATGGTCATCTTTTATAGTGAACAGTATCAAGCTTTTGCCATTGTTAGCTTCCCGAACTTGCCTACAAGTGTCCACAGTTTACCCTGTATCCAACATCAATACCAGATTTTCCTCTCTAATATTGTTTATAAGAGTAGGCTGTTTGTAACTTCTTGCCAGTTCATTCTTTCTTGCATGCCTCTTACCATCCTGATTGTTATGGCCTCTTATGGAAAGGGTTTCATGCATCACATCCCTCCATATCCATCTTGGCCCACTATTTGGAAAGATAACATTGTTAATCCTGCCTATGCATTGTTTTAAGTACTTTAGCTTTTCCACCCTGTATATATATTTTCTTGGATATTTGTTACCCATCTCTTATTATCCCACATCTGACAAGTCACAACACTCTCCATCTCTATTTCTGTCTATGATTTCTTTGTGCCCAGGCTCGGTGAGGGCAGTTATTTATTTATTTTTTTTGGCCTGTCCTGGTGTCACAATCATTATATATATATATATATATATATATATATATATATATATATATATATATATATATATATATATATATATATATTATATATATATATATATATATATATATATATATATATATATATATATATATATATATATATATATATATATATATATATATATATATATATATATATATATATATATATATATATATATATATATATATATATATATATATATATATATATATATATATATATATATATATATATACCTTGGCTGTTTCCCCCTTTAATTGGGGGGTAGCCGACATCAAGAAAGGAAAGCAAATAGGGGGATTACTTTGCTCTATGGGCAATGACGAGGGAGCTAGCGACCGTTCAGATGGCACTGCTGGAGTGCCACAGCCCATCCTCCCGGCTCTTCCACAACCTGTGTCGCTTCACAACTGCCAGCTCCTCCTACTGCCCCTACCACAGGGCTATCTCTGTAAGATGCAGCCCCGTGGTAACAGCAGATGCCCATCAGAGCCGCGTCACAATCGCTCGCCACTCATTCCTATTCCTAGCACGCTCGCTTGCTTCCCTCACATCCATCCTCCTATCATTCAGGGCTCTCCTTACTCCATCCATCCATCCAAACCTAGGTCTCCCTCTAGCATTTCTCCCATCAACTCTTGCATTCATCACCTTTTTCAGCAGCCTTTCATCATCCATCCTTTCCACATGACCAAACCATCTCAGAACATTCATATCTACTCTGGCTGCAATTTCTCTCCTCACACCCGTTCTTGCTCCCACCACTTCATTCCTAACCCTATCCAATCGAGATACACCAATCATACTCCTCAGGCATTTCATCTCAGACACATTTAGTTTCCGTCTCTCACTTTCATACCCCATAACTCTGATCCATACATCACAGTTGGCACAACCACTTTCTCATACAAAACTTTCTTAACATTCATTTCCAACCCTCTATTCTTCATCACTCCTTTCAATGCACCCAACACTTTACATCCTTCATTCACTCTGTGACACACATCTGCTTCCACTCCACCATTTGCAGCTATAACCGAGCCTAAATACTTAAACTGATTAACCTCCTCAAGTGTCTCTCCATTCAACATAACATTCAATCCAGCGCCATCCTCATTTCTTGTACACCTCATAACCTTACTCTTTCCCACATTCACTCGCAGCTTCCTTCTCTCACACACCATTCCAAATTCTGACACTAACTGACACAGCTTTTCCTCTGAATCTGCCACCACCACAGTATCATCTGCAAACAACAACTGATTCAGCTCCCACTCGTTATCATCCCCATCTACCATTCTCAAACCTCGACCACGCACTCGCTCATTCACCTCTCTTACAACTCCATCAATATACAAATTGAACAGCCATGGTGACATCACACATCCCTGTCTCAGTCCCACACTCACTGGAAACCACTCACTCACTTCATTCCCTACCCTAACACAAGCTCTACTACCCTCATACAAACTCTTCACTGCATGCAACAATTTACCATTGATTCCATATAATCTCAAAACATTCCACATAGCCTCTCTATCAACTCTATCATATGCTTTCTCCAGATCCAAAAATGCAAAATACACATCCTTACCCTTTGCTAAATATTTCTCACATAACTGCCTAACTATAAAAATCTGATCTATACAACCTCTACCTCTCCTAAAACCACTCTGCACTTCTGCGATCACATATTCTGTCTTATCCCTAATCCTATTAACCAGTATTCTACCATACTTTTCCTACCACACTCAACAAACTTATACCCCTAAAATTACTGCATTCATACATATCTCCCTTACCTTTGTTAGGGGCACTATACAGGCAATCACCCAATCCACTGGCACCAATGACAACATAAAGCATATATTAAACACTCACTAACCATTCCAATGCAGTCAGACCCCCTTCTTTCAACATCTCCGCTAATACACCATCCATTCCAGGTGCTTTACCTGCTTTTGCTTCATACAATGCCCTTTTCACCTCCTCTCTTGTAATCTCCCTCTCATATTCATCTCCCATTACTGGCCCTTGAACCCCTCCCACTGCCACTTTAGCTGCCTCTCTATCTTCCTCAACATTCAGCAAGCACTCAAAATATTCTGCCCATCTTTTCCTTGCATCGTTCCCTCTTAACATCTGTCCATTCACATCTTTCACTGTCTCTTCCATCCTCGATCCACCCTTCCTTGCTCTCTTCACTTCCTTCCAAAACTTCTTTTTATTCTCCTCATATGACCTACTAAGGAGCGTAAAGCTATGTTGAAAGATGCAAATAAGGAGGCGAAGAGGGCTGTAGCACAGGCGCGTGCAGCAGCACTGCAGGATATGTATGAGAACCTTGAAACAAAGGAGGGACAGAAGAGAATCTATAAGTTAGCAAAAGAAAGGAACAGATCGACAAAGGACCTAACATCAATAAAGCAAATCAAGGATAAGAACGGAGGAGTGCTTACTGACCCCGACATGATTAAAATGCGGTGGAGGGACTACTACGAAGAACTTCTAAATCAGGAAAATCCAAGAATACGAAGAGGTGAAGGAGTGGGAATGGAGGGAGAGGTAGACGCTGTGAGTGAGGCGGAAGTCGGAGAAGCGTTGAAGAAGATGAAAAATGGAAAGTCAGTAGGGCCAGACCAGATTCCTGCAGAGGTATGGAAGAGTTTAGGCGAAGAAGGGATACGGGTGCTGACAAAGTTCCTGAACATGGTGATGAAGGAAGAGACTATCCCGAACGAGTGGAGAGATAGTATAATGGTACCGATTTTCAAAGAAAAGGGAGACATCCAGAGTTGCAACAACTATAGAGGAATTAAGCTAACATCTCACACTATGAAGCTGCTGGAAAGAGTGTTGGATAAAAGGCTGAGGGAGGAGACAGAAGTTTGTAGTGAGCAGTTTGGTTTTATGAAAGGTCGAGGAACAATGGATGCAGTATTCGCAATGAGGCAGACAATGGAAAAATATAGAGATAAGCAAAGAGGGCTGTACATGGCGTTTATTGACCTGGAAAAAGCTTATGATCGGGTCCCGAGAAGCAAGGTGTGGAGGAGTATGAGGTCGAAGGGAGTGAAGGAGAAGTATGTCAAGATAGTTCAGGACATATACAGGGAAGCCACAACAAGAGTAAGAAGTACAGTTGGCACTACAGAGCCTTTTCAGGTGAAAGTTGGACTCTATCAGGGATCAGCTCTTAGCCCCTATCTATTTAACCTTCTCATGGATGTGATGGTGGAGGAAGTGACAAAGGAGGCACCATGGAGCATGCTCTTTGCAGACGATATTGTTTTGGTCTCCGAGAGCCGTGAAGAATTGCAAGAGAGGTTGGAGCTATGGAGGGGTTTGCTGGAGGATTACGGACTGAAGGTGAGCAGACAGAAAACGGAGTACCTGGAGTGCAATGTGACACAAGGAGGCGACCTGTTCATGGAAGACCACAAGCTCCCAAAGGCGGACGCCTTCAAATACCTCGGCTCCTACGTAACGAAGGATGGAGACCTAGAGAGAGAGATTGATCATAGGATCCAGGTAGCGTGGAACAGCTGGAAGAGAACATCAGGGGTGCTATGTGACAAGAAAATCAGTGCTAGAGTGAAAGGAAAAGTGTACAAGTCAGTTGTGAGACCAGTGTTGCTGTACGGTGCGAAGACGTGGCCGGTGAAAAAGGTTCAAGAAAGGAAGATAGATGTCGCAGAAATGAGAACGCTGAGGTGGATGTGTGGGGTGACGAGGGAGGACAGGATACGAAATGACCAGATCAGAGGTACAGTGAA
>JAXCGZ010022891.1:7500-15000 GCA_037179515.1 Halocaridina rubra
AAAAGTTTGAATGATACACATCACTTCCAGCTATTGCCTTTTTTATTCTCTCTTAAACTATCTTTATTCCTCTTTACTGGTTTATGTTTGCTAGCACAATAGAGTACATTAGCTTTGTTGGGCTAGGCAAGGGGTAAGATTTCCACTTCGGCAGTTTGCTGGCTTACCACAAGGGTGTTTACGGCTGAGGTTATGTTCCCTGGGGTAGAGGGAGCACACACTCATTGGACAGGGAAACGGCATTGATGCTTAGCCCCGTATTCACTCATTAACATTGGTTGGCCATGGCAGGAGAGAGGGGAGAGTTTTCTAACAAGCTAAGTGAAGGTCATACGTGGGTTGAAGAAAAAAATTGAGAGGGGGCCACTGTGTTGGGTGTTCACTGAGGCACATTCTTCATGCATGTTGTGTGGAAGATCTTGGTCCTCCCAATAACTCTTGCCACTTTGCAGCAACCCTCCTAACTCATATTCACAGATATTGCAATTATACATATTCCGGACAACCTTGCGTCTGCGGATGCATTAATTTTTTCATGGCAAATTAGGAAAATTAATAATTATGTATTCCATTAATTCCGATCGTGCAAGCCTTTGACTGGGATTACATTTCGTACCAGACTCTTAAAAAGCTGATGGTCAGTCTTGATATAAATTCTTTGTCCCGATAGAAAATTGTGGTGTTTTTATAATATAAACCGAATAGCCCAGCCCTCCTTCTTCAGAGCAGGGTAATTTAATTCTGCATTCGTTAGAGCATGAAACGAAAACGAGATCAGTCTATTATTACCTGAATCATCAAATTGGAACTCCACACTGCCGATCGCGTTATTAAAAGCGTCGCAAGTTACATGGTATGACCAATCAAATAACGGGAATACCAAGACTGTGTCGATAGATATTAATTCTTTCAGCAAGTGAAAAGGATTTTTATGTTCTTCTTCCCAAGTAGCATTCACTTCCTTTCTCATTAAAGCTAAAGATCGAGAGATTGCCGCAAAGTTGATAATTAATTTTCTTTAATACAAAGCGAGCCAATGCAGGCGTTGACTTGTTTCACTATCTAATGGAGTACAGAGTCTATGACAGTTTGAATTTTATAATCTAAGGGATAGATTTCATTATTTGTCTGTTGGTGACCAAGGAATTCGACTGCTATACAAGAGAACTGGCACTTTGGCATTTCACTCTCAAGTTATGTTTCCGTAAGCGATCCAATACCAAGATTCGATTTGTCATATGGCTACGAGCGTCTTTATCAGTAATCAAGACATCGTTCAAATAAATCAGTGTAATATTACTAATTAGCCCTGCCATGACAATTAACACAAGCCTCGAAAAATGGGCTTGGACATTCTTTAATTAATATGGTAATGTAGTAAATTGAAAGAGAGTGTTACTTACAGAGAAGGCTGTTTTAGCTTTACCATGATCATCCAGAATTATCTGATTATATCCTGTTTCAAGATCTTAGGAAGATAAATATTTAGCATCTTGAAATTTCCAAAGTATTTCTTCTATGGATGGAAGGTGAAAGACATTGCCTTCAGTTATCTGATCAAGTCTGCGAAAGTCAGTACAAACATGATTGTTACCGTCCTTTTGTAAAAATACCACAGGAGCATGTCAGGGACTGTTACTAACTTCAGTATTGTTTTAACTCTGCATTTCTATTAGTTATGTCTTTACTTAAGGGGGCATTGCAATGGGGAGTCAATAGGTCTGGCACGCACTGGTCTATTACCGCCTGCATTGATAGAAAAGGGCATGTCATTATAATTATCTGGGGGGTAATCGTCTGCAGTAAGAACATAAACGTATTCATAATACGCATATGCATGTGTATACGAAATTTCTCATTAGTCAAGGTATTTGTAATTGATTTCAATGTCATTAATCTATCAGGGCATTGCACAGACTGAATTGCATTAAGATAAAAAACTATACATCATCTGATATACATGCAACATGAGTACCTGCAGGTAAAATTAGTGCAGAATTCTGAAAAATTGACAGAACGTACAAGAACACAAATTTTATAGAAGTACCCTTTGTGTCAGTTAAAAATCATAGTTGAATACTTATTTGCTGGTTCAACATATACTATCTTTTCACTGGGCATACATTTAAAGGATAGTATCTGTGCACTATTGTTGGCAACTGCGACATCTGAATTCACATAAGCATATATTTTATATATGGTAAGTACCTAAGAGACCACAGTAAACAAATTTAGCGATCATATACCAGCTACCTTAATTTCTGAGTTGCCAGTAGTCACTTTATGGTGTCCACCTTCATTTTACAAATTAGTTCTTAATCTTACCTTATCATCCAAATTAAGTGCATGAACCATTATAAATTTATGGAAACATTCAACAGCACCAGCAATAATCGATTTATAACACATTTAACATCAACATTACATGGTGATTCATTATTTATAGTTTTCAACATAACCACTAGACTTAATTCAATGTTACCAGTGACATGGAGTAATTATATTAAAGAAAAAGATGGTCCTGTGCTTAATAAGCATTCAAGGTTATTTCTATTAATGCATGCTTCTATCTGTAAAGCAGACCCCATACTCAACATAGTATTTGTTTCCATATTACTTAGCTTCTCTGGCTCTGTTGAGCTTCTAGCTGTGCTGGTTGGCTTTCTGGTAATACATACTTTTCAGTGGCCAATGATCACAGCATCTCACTTTTTTTTCTGTACATTGATTTTGCACTCAATTCTAGTGTCCCTACATCCTGCAGATTTGGCACCTGGCATTAGTGTTAGCTTGAGACATTTTTGAGCCCTAGAATATTTAGACTGATATCCACATATCTGTCCTTTTCCACGTTAACTTGACGTTCTTATTGGAACCACAGAATATCAGGGTGTGTTATTAGGACAAGGGGAATTGGAGGAACTTATTGCACGTTTTATATTTTCAATATCTTCAGGCTTTAAATTGAATTGTTTTAGCAAGACAAAAAATTCAGAATTTTACGCATATTCTGTTGTGTAGATGATTTACGGTGTACGTTTAAACGTGCATTAGGAGGTATGTTTCTTTCACAAATATCCAACACCACTCTCTTATTGGAAAACAAGGCTTCCACAACATATGCTATTTTGGATATCCTATTCCAAATCAGATCTGCTCCCCTGGTTTCCGCTTTATGTTTTTTTCTAAAAACCAAGCCATTTCACTATGTTCAGTCAAGGGCTGATACACACCACAGGAAAACCTATTTGAAGATATGCCAATCATCTGTGGTTGTCCAGTCTCCGCCTGTTGTAAGTTGATTTGCAGCATTTTCCACCATCCTAGCACTTATTGTTTCTGTTTTCTGGACAACCGACAACTTTTTTCGATTCATCCAGTTATCTAAGTCAGACACAAAGTCATAAGCTTTAAGAAAAATGTCCATAATGTGATCCTCACCAACACCATCGAACGTAGATTTTGGCATGTCAGTGTGTTGGTTTGGGGGGGATGTTACATACAACTCCCCCATATGCTGGAGTCACTGCTGTATTGGACACTGACATCGATTGATGAGGAATTAATTTATCTTTAAGACTCGTGATTGTCATGATGATAATTTATTCTTCCGCTTTAGGTGGTTTTGCCATTTTAGTAAAGTCTTTGCAAGGAGCAGGAAGTGTGTTTGCCTTATCAGTTCATACAGTTTCAGGAACAACGATAGTCGTTTCAGGAACTGAATCAACAATGGGCTCTACAGTTTTGAGCTAATTTTGAAGACTTATTTGTTACACCAGAGACTAGAAGAGCACCTCAAACCCAAGCTTCTATATAGGACGACTACTCTGACTGAAATTCAGGACAATCTGAGCTCTTTTAGTTTATTCTCATCTTTTCATAATGTGCGTAGTAATACGTTCGCCAGCTCAGCATTAAAGTGGGTTTTCGTGGAGATTCACTAATTGAGATTCATAAGTAGTACGAATAGTAAATAATATAATTGAAAATGTAACTACATAGATGCAGGATAACTTTGGAAGCATATGCTAATAATATCTAATAAATTTTGGATAATTTGTTGCATACAAAATATTTTTTGTTGAAGATTAGTTGTTTTTGAAGGCTTACATGTATCCCAACATATATCAGCTTATGTTCATAAGGAAAAAAGCCTATTCTCCTCAGAGTTTCAATGTGCCTTACGTAATGTAATCATAGAGTTATTTGAGGCAAAGACAAAGCAAATTATGATCACTGGAATATGTTCTTTTTACCTTGATTTGTTCTTAAGCAACTGCTTACTATATATATATATATATATATATATATATATATATATATATATATATATATATATATATATATATATATATATATATATATATATATATATATATATATATATATATATATATATATATATATATATATATATATATATATATATATATATATATATATATATATATATATATATATATATATATATATATATATATATATATATATATATATATATATATAAATATATATATATATATATATATATATATATATATATATATATATATATATATATATATATATATATATATATATATATATATATATATATATATATATATATATATATATATATATATATATATATATATATATATATATATATATATATATATATATATATATATATATATATATATATATATATATATATATATATATATATATATATATATATATATATATATATATATATATATATATATATATATATATATATATATATATATATATATATATATATATATATATATATATATATCAAATAAGCACATTACATATGTGAAAACATGAATAATTTTTTTTTTATACCCCGACCAGGACTCGAACCTAGGACTTATGATTACTAAGTCAAGGCGCTACCACTACACCACAGAAGGTTAAAAGGAATCCAACCCTATAGCTTATATCTGCTATACTTGGGAATGAACGCATTCTAACTGAAAAAAAAAAAAAAAAAAAAAAAATATTCATATATATATATATATATATATATATATATATATATATATATATATATATATATATATATATATATATATATATATATATATAACCAAATAAGCACATTACTTATGTGAAAACATGAATCATTTTTACCACGACCGGGACTTGAACTTAGGATTTATGATTACTAAGTCAAGGCGTTACCACTACACCACAGAAGGTTAAAAGGAATCCAACCTTATAGCTTATATCTGCTATACTTATGAATGAACGCATTCCATCTGAATGCCGCTAGGTTCAAATTACAGACTCCCAGCCTCACTCGTGGCTTCATTTTAGCATTTAATTCAATTCCCAATCTCATTCGGGCCATGAAATAACCAAATAAGCACATTACATATGTGAAAACATGAATAATTTTTTAAACCCAACCGGGACTTGAATCAAGGACTTATGATTACTAAGTCAAGGCGCTACTACTACACCACAGTAGGTTAAAAGGAATCCAACCTTATAGCTTATATCTGCTATATTTACGAATGAACGCATTCCATCTGAAAGCCACTATGTTCATATTACAGATTCCCCAACCTCACTCGTGGCTTCATCTTAGCATTTAATTCAATTCCCATTCTCGTTCGGGCCATGAAATAACCAAATAAGCACATTACATATGTGAAAACATGAATCATTTTTTACCCAGACCGGGACTTGAACCTAGAACTTATGATTACTAAGTCAAAACGCTACCACTGCACCACAGAAGGTTAAAAGGAATCCAACCTTATAGCTTATATCTGCTATACTTAGGAATGAACGCATTCCATCTGAATGCCACTATGTTCATATTACAGATTCCCCAACCTCACTCGTGGCTTCATTTTAGCATTTAATTCAATTCCCAATCTCATTCGGGCCATGAAATAACCAAATAAGCACATTAAATATGTGAAAACATGAATCATTTTTTACCACGACCGGACCTTGAACCTAGGATTATAATTACTAAATCAAGGCGCTACCACTACACCACAGTAGGTTAAAAGGAAAACAAACATATAGCTTATATCTGCTATACTTAGGAATGAGCGCATTCCATCTGAATGCCACTATGTTCATATTACAGATTCCCCAACCTCACTCGTGGCTTCATTTTACAATTTAATTCAATTCCCAATCTCATTTGGGCCATGATATAACTAAATAAGCACATTATATATGGGAAAACATGAATCATATTTTAGCCCAACCGGGACTCAAACCTATGACTTATGATTACTAAGTCAAGGCGCTACCACTACACCACAGATAGTTAAAAGGAATCCAACCTTATAGCTTATATCTGCTATAATTCGGAATGAATGCATTACATCTGAATGCCACTATGTTCATATTACAGATTCCCCAACCTCGCTCTAGGCTTCATTTTAGCATTTAATTCAATTCCCAATCTCATTCGGTCCATGAAATAACCAAATAAGCACATTACATATGTGAAAACATGAATCATTTTTTACCCCGACCGGGACTTTAACCTAGGACTTATGTTTACTAAGTCAAGGCGCTACCACTACACCACAGAAGGTTAAAAGGAATCCAACCTTATAGCTTATATCTGCTATACTTAGGAATGAACGCATTCCATCTGAATGCTACTATGTTCATATTACAGATTCCCAACCTCACTTGTGGCTTCATTTTAGCATTTAATTAAATTCCCAATCTCATTTGGGACATGAAATAACCAAATAAGCACATTACATATGTGAAAACATGAATCATTTTTTACCCCGACCGGAACTTGAACCTAGGACTTATGATTAATAAGTCAAGGCGCTAAAACTACACCACAGAAGGTGAAAAGGAATCCTACCTTATAGCTTATATCTGCTATACTTAGGAATGAACGCATTCCATCTGAATGCCTCTATGTTCATATTACAGAGTCCCCAACCTCACTCGTGGCTTCATTTTAGCATTTAATTCAATTCCCAATCTCATTCGGGCCATGAAATAACCAAATAAGCACATTACATATGTGAAAACATGATTCATTTATTACCCCGACTGGGACTTGAATCTAGGACTTATGATTACTAAGTCAAGGCGCTATCACTACATCACAGAAGGTTAAAAGGAATCCAACCTTATAGCTTATATCTGCTATACTTAGGAATGAATGCATTCCATCTGAATGCCACTATGTTCATATTACAGATTCCCCAACCTCATTCATGGCTTCATTTATGCATTTAATTCAATTCCCAATCTCATTCGGGCCATGAAATAACCAAATAAGCACATTACATATGTGAAAACAAGAATCATTTTTACCCCGACCAGGACTTGAATCTAGGACTTATGATTACTAAGTCAAGGCGCTTCCACTACACCACATAAGGTTAAAAGGAATCCAACCTTATAGCTTATATCTGCTATACTTAGGAATGAACGCATTCCATCTGAATGCCACTATGTTCATATTAAAGATTCCCCAACCTCACTCGT
>JAXCGZ010022891.1:20000-22500 GCA_037179515.1 Halocaridina rubra
GAAGCTGGGGAGTTAGGGGAGGAATGGGGGTTGATGAAAGAATGTTTTGTGGGACATGCAAGTGCTGTGTGTGGAAAGAGGTTTGTTGGAGGTGGCATGAGGAGGGGCAGCGAGTGGTGGAATGAAGGGGTGAAAATGAAGGTGGTAGAGAAAAAGAGGGCTTTCGAGAAATGGCTGCAGTGTAAATGTAGGGAGAAGTATGAAAGATATAGGGAGAAAAATGTGGAAACTAAGCGGAAGGTAGAGGAAGAGAAGAGGTTAGCAAATGTTAGGTGGGGACAGGATTTTAGTAGGTCATATGAGGAGAATAAAAAGAAGTTTTGGACAGAAGTGAAGAGAGTAAGGAAGGGTGGATCAAGGATGGAAGAGACAGTGAAAGATGTGAATAGACAGTTGTTAAAAGGGAACGATGCAAGGAAAAGATGGGCAGAATATTTTGAATGCTTGCTGAATGTTGAGGAATATAGAGAGGCAGCTATAGTGACAGTGGGAGGGGTTCAAGTGCCAGTAATGGGAGATGAAAATGAGAGAGAGATTACAAGAGAGGAGGTGAAAAGGGCATTGTATGAAGCGAAAGCAGGTAAAGCACCTGGAATGGATGGTGTGAGAGCGGAGATGTTGAAAGAAGGGGGTTTGACTGCATAGGAATGGTTAGTGAGAGTGTTTAATATATGCTTTATGTTGTCATTGGTGCCAGTGGAATGGGTGATTGCCTGTATAGTACCCCTATACAAAGGTAAAGGAGATATGTATGAATGCAGTATTTTTAGGGTATAAGTTTGTTGAGTGTGGTAGGAAAAGTGTATGGTAGGATACTGGTTAATAGGATTAGGGATAAGACAGAATATGTGATCGCGGAGGTGCAGAGTGGTTTTAGGAGAGGTAGAGGTTGTATAGATCAGATTTTTATAGTTAGGCAGTTATGTGAGAAATATTTAGCAAATGGTAAGGATGTGTATTTTGCATTTTTGGATCTGGAGAAGCATATGATAGAGTTGATAGAGAGGCTATGTGGAATGTTTTGAGATTATATGGAATTAATGGTAAATTGTTGCATGCAGTGAAGAGTTTGTATGAGGGCAGTAGATCTTGTGTTAGGGTAGGGAATGAAGTGAGTGAATGGTTTCCAGTGAGTGTGGGACTGAGACAGGGATGTGTGATGTCACCATGGCTTTTCAATTTGTATATTGATGGAGTTGTAAGAGAGGTGAATGAGCGAGTGCGTGGTCGAGGTTTGAGAATGGTAGATGGGGATGATAACGAGTGGGAGCTGAATCAGTTGCTGTTTGCAGATGATACTGTGGTGGTGGCAGATTCAGAGGAAAAGCTGTGTCAGTTAGTGTCAGAATTTGGAATGGTGTGTGAGAGAAGGAAGTTGCGAGTGAATGTTGAAAGAGTAAGGTTATGAGGTGTACAAGAAATGAGGATGGTGCTGGATTGAATGTTATGTTGAATGCAGAGACACTTGAGGAGGTTAATCAGTTTAAGTATTTAGGCTCGGTTATAGCTGCAAATGGTGGAGTGGAAGCAGATGTGTGTCACAGAGTGAATGAAGGATGTAAAGTGTTGGGTTCATTGAAAGGAGTGATGAAGATTAGAGGGTTGGAAATGAATGTTAAGAAAGTTTTGTATGAGAAAGTGGTTGTACCAACTGTGATGTATGGATCAGAGTTATGGGGTATGAAAGTAAGTGAGAGATGGAAACTAAATGTGCTTGAGATGAAATGCCTTAGGAGTATGATTGGTGTATCTCGATTGGATAGGGTTAGGAATGAAGTGGTGAGAGCAAGAACGGGTGTGAGGAGAGAAATTGCAGCCAGAGTAGATATGAATGTTCTGAGATGGTTTGGCCATGTGGAAGGGATGGATGATGAAAGGCTGCTGAAAAAGGTGATGAATGCGAGAGTTGATGGGAGAAATGCTAGAGGGAGGCCTAGGTTTGGATGGATGGATGGAGTAAGGAGAGCCCTGAATGATAGGAGGATAGATGTGAGGGAAGCAAGCGAGCGTGCTAGGAATAGGAATGAGTGGCGAGCGATTGTGACGCAGCTCTGATGGGCATCTGCTGTTACCACGGGGCTGCATCTTACAGAGGTAGCCCTGTGGTAGGGGCAGTAGGAGGAGTTGGCAGTTGTGAAGCGACACAGGTTGTGGAAGAGCCGGGAAGATGGGCTGTGGCACTCCAGCAGTGCCATCTGAACGGTCGCTAGCTCCCTCGTCATTGCCCATAGAGCAAAATAATCCCCCTATTTGTTTTCCTTTCTTGATGTCGGCTACCCCCCAATTAAAGGGGGAAACAGCCAAGGTAGATAGATAGATAGTATATATATATATATATATATATATATATATATATATATATATATATATATATATATATATATATATATATATATATATATATATATATATATATATATATATATATATATATATATATATATATATATATATATATATATATATATATATATATATATATATATATATATATATATAT
>JAXCGZ010022891.1:45000-50000 GCA_037179515.1 Halocaridina rubra
AGTGAGACATCGCCTTCAGGCAGGTTGGCAGAACTGGAGGTCTGCATCTGATGTTCTCTGTGACAAGATGGTACCACTGAGATGGAAGGGAAAGTTTCATAGGACCGTTGTTAGACCAGCTATGTTATATGGAACAGAAACAGCAAGTATGAGGAAGACAGAGTAGAAGGGGATGGATGTAGCGGAGATGAGAATGTTGAGGTGGATGTTGGAGTAACAAGGAATGATAGAATTAGGAATGAGTATATAAGAGGATCGACAAAGGTAGTTGAATTATCAAAGAAAATACAGGAGGGAAGGCTTAGATGGTATACACACCTGTTACGTCGGGACGAACATCTTGTTGGAAGACATACGATGGAGATGAAAGTTCGGGGTAAAAGGAGGAGGCAGACCAAGAAAAAGATGGCGTGATTGTATAGGAGACTTGCAATGGAAGGGTATTAATGAAAATGAAGCACAGAACAGAAATTGATGGAGACGACTTATTCACAATGACGGAAATAAGCATGAGTGTAGTAGTTGTATAAGAATTAGTTTGTTAAGTGTTGTTGATAAGGTGTATGGAAGAGTGTTAATCGAGAGAATTAGAAGGTGAAGAGAAACTGATTGGGGAAGAACAGTGTGGGTTCAGGAGAGGAAGAGGATGTGTGGATCAGGTGTTTGTGGTAAGACAGGTGTGTAAGAACTTCTTAGAGAAATCTAGGGACCATTTTGGGGCTTTCGTGGACTCAGAGAAAGAGCATGACAAGGCTGATAGAAAGATAATGTGGATTGTGTTGCGACTGTGAAAGTTTGTTAAATGCAGTGAAAGATTTCTATATTAATAGTAGAGCTTGTGTGAGAGTCGGGAATGGTATGAGTGATTGGTTTGAGGTGAATGTAGGCTTACATCATGGCTCTGTTACATTGCCGTGGTTGTTTAATGTTTATATGGATGTAGTGGTAAGGGAAATATATGAATGAGTATTAGCAAGAGGCTTGTAATTAGTGGGCGAGAGTGGAAGAGTGCGGATATCAATCCCTTGTAGTGTCTCACCTCAATTCATATTATCATCAAGAAAAGTTGTAACATCATCAATGCCCAACAATACTTGCGATAAAATTCATTGAAAAATGGTAGGTGATGATGTGAGCCAAAAATGGAAGTGTTTTATACTTAACAAGAGCCATTTAAGTATTTATTACAATCAGCTTCCGACTTTCATCATCAATAGTCAAATGTAAGTAGGCATTCTTGAGATCGGTGTCAGAAAATACTTTACATTATCAACTAACTACCACTAAAATTTCATCTAATCTTGGTACTGGATATTCTACACAAACAATATTTTGAGTAAATTGTTTTAACCTCCTCATATTCTCATTGACTTTTAACTAGCCTTCAATACTGTAATAATGGGCGCTACCCAGTGACAATAATTTATTAATTCTATAATATCCTCAGTTTCCTCCATTAATATTCAGTAGTGGAATGGCACAGTTCTTGCTCCCCTAAATTTGAGTACCCCACCACTGTTAAAAATTTTAACGGTGGTGGGGTACTCAAATTTAGTTCATTTTAACTTAAAATGAACTTTAGCTTCCATACTAGAAACATTAAGCCAATCTCTACCTCTTGAATTTGGATTATTTTCCTTAACCCTTGAAAAATATTTGCTTTATGCAATTTTTTTTTTCACTTTCAATCACTCTTCTAAACTCCACCTTATTTCCATTATTATAGAATATTCTAATTTCACCACAAGGCTGGACAGGTAAAGCTAGACTTTGAAACCATTCCTAGCCTTAGTTAAAACCCCCAGAACCAATGTCCATTTCATTCTGAATTTCTTTGTCATTCAGGTTTAAACTAATCTTTTCTTTTAAGTTAGTGCCACCTTGTTCAGTTAATAAACTATAAACATCTACTGAAAAATCAACAAATAATTGTTATCGCACTCTTCCTCAGCAAGTACTGCTTTATAAACTGCATTAATTTTCTTCTTACCTTTTATCCATTTTAGTCATTCTTTTGGTGCTTTGTGTATGAGAAACCTCAAGACCTAGTCAGAGTCTTCTTTTAAACAGAAAAAAACTCGAGCCAGGTGTCATTTTTTGTTATAAATTGCACAGGATACATAAGACAATCTAGTCCTCACAGGGTAGCCACAATGTCGGCCAAGACTTCACTGACATATTTCAAATCTCTCACTAAAACCTGCATACTCGTTTCTGTTCTAAAGGTTGGGTCTCTGCCTATTGCATCACAAACACTCCTATTGCAACGCTCATGGCCCTTGGATCTCCTGACTTTTATGTTCTCTGGTTAAAAATCTATCTCTCCACTACCACTATATTCCTTTGTTTCTGATACCGCTCACCTGACTCCACTGACTTTGTGTCTTTCTTGGAATATCTGTGCCCTTGCCATGACTCCATGCAATGTTCTCACCAATATGCTGAAGTTTTCTATATTTTGGACTTAAATTTGCATCACAGTGCTTGGCTCAATTCTTCTCACACTGATGTGGGAGGAGGTGAGGCACTTACTTTCTCTATTACTCACGACCTGGAGCAGATTGTCAAACATCCTACTTGTGTTCCTGATCGACACAAACATATTGCCAACACTCTTGACCTATTCCTTTCTTCTAATCCTTCAAACTACTTGTATTCGGTGCTTTCATCTCTTGGTAAATCTGACCACTTTTTGATCTTAATCTCTTCCATTTTAGCTCCCCCTCTATCAATTCCTCCTACTCAGGGCAGTCTTTGACAATTTGAGCGTACTCAATGTGAAGATTTACGTAATTTCCTCTTTGACTTCCCGTGGGATGACTACTGCTTTTGGTCCCACAACCCTGATCCTGTAGCCCCAAAAGTTGCCGAGATCATAACTCCGGGAATGGAGGCTTTCGTCAACTCCTGTATGTAAACTTTTTCTTCTCTTAATCCTTGATTTAAGCGTGCTTGGTCCATGACTATTGAGTCCAGGGATCTGGTACACTGGTTGTACGAAGCCTTTCTTTTTGATATAACTTGTTCTGCTTTTATTAAAGCTGGGAATTGCTGTACTGCTCAGATTCGAATGTCTAAAGCTTTCTTTATAAGAAGGAAAGTTGATGATCTAAGCTTCTCTCCACTAATAAATGTTTCTGGTCCTAAGCCAAAAACTTATCCCAAAACTTCTGTAACTCAAGCTTTTTCGCTCTTATATATTCAAATGATTCTATAGCTTGCTCTCCCACTGACAAAGCCACTCTCATTGGCTCTCAATTTTTGGTCAACTCTTCTGTAAATTATTCTAGTTCATCTGTCTCTCAATCTTTACCCCCTCTCTAACCCAATGCCCTCTCTTATCCTTTCTTCACTCAAAGTTCATAAGATTCTTTGCTTGCTAAAAACAAACGAGGCATCTGGTCCCGATAGTATCCCTGCAAGGTTTCTTAAGAAGTTTTCTGATAAACTGGCTGGTGTGCTTTGCCATCTTTTTCACCTCATTCTCTCAATCAGTATCTATACTTCATCTAAGAGGCATGTTGTAGTGCAACCCGGTCCTATGAAGGGTGACCGTTCTATTCCTTCAAACTACCGACCTATTGCCCTAATTTCTTCTATAGCTAAATTTCTTGAAACGTTACTCTATTCTCACTTTTTGAAACATCTTGAATCTAACTCGCTTATCTCCGATAAGCGAGGCAAGATCAACTGGCGACCTCTTGTCCCATACACCTCCAGATTCTGGAATTCTCTTCCCTCTTCTGTCTTTCCTAATTCTTATAATCTATCTTACTTCAAAAAACGAATCTATAGTTATCTCAGGGCCTAGTCCTGCCATATCTCTAGGTCCTCAGTAATTTGAATATTATTTCAGCCTGTCCTTTTCCTATTGTGTATCATTACCTCATCTCCTCCTTGTCATTAACCTTTAACTCATTCTTAGTCTTAATATTTTCCTTGCACTGGGGTCTTTTTTGATGAGGGCAATTTTCTTGTCTGTCCACGCGTCACGCTCATAAGAAAATACCCATTTCCTACCAGTAGAAGATCTTAGGAATAAAAAATTTGATCTGCGTCAAAAGTTTTTCTCTACAAAAAGCCTTTTAAAATTTATTATATCCAAGAGTAGCAGCGGACATCAATGACTGCAAAACTAAGCTCTCAGCTGCAGTGTCCAAAGAATATATTTCCCTGTCAATGGCTGAATACACTTGGTCATAGACTATGGAATCAAACTGGTCACCAAAGCTTTAGTTCCTTGCTAAGTCTTTCAGATCAGCATAAAACATGCACAGACTTTCAGCAGGCTTTTTCTCATTTATTGAAGTTTGATTTATCTTATGGTACGAAGACTTTTCGATAAAATGTCCATTTAACTGACCGCCTAAAGTATAAACAGTTTATTGATACGGCATGTCCGGCGCACACAGTCTAATCAAAATACTAATAGCATCATTGCCCGGAGAAATTAGCATGAATATTTTCTTTTTATCATTCTCAGTAATATTAGAAGGGGAAAAATTAGCTTGAAGCTTTGATGTCTAACGTCACATTTCGTTTGACCGTGGTCAAACAGGTAATTATTTTCCTGCGACACTGCCACCATGAAGTTGACAGAAATAACAGGACGACCCGAGAAAAAAAAATCTTATACTGGCTCTGAATCCTAAAATTAGTCTTAACTTAGGCACATTTGTTGCTGCTGGGGAACCCTTTAAGCAAGACAGACTTTACAAAATAAATCTTAATCACTATTCTCTACGTATAGTGTACAAGCATAAACATCATAAGTGTGGGTGTACGCTTAATCTCGTCGCCACTGTAATATATTATAAACCACATTAGGGTAAGCTCAGTGAAAAGCTGGAAATAGTTATGGTACTTTATTATATTCTCTGGTTAGAATAAAAGTAACAAAGAGACAAAAAAAAAAACAAGCAGCCCCATACAAAATAAAAATGTTAAGTTCCATTGTCTATGTTATAAGAAGACTATAAATTTTAGTCAAATCATAACTT
>JAXCGZ010022891.1:52500-57500 GCA_037179515.1 Halocaridina rubra
GGCCTTGAAATTCTTTCAACAATGCATCTATCAGCACATTTGTATAATGCTATTTATCCTAAGAAATATAACTGAATTCCAGGTTATTTATCTACAAGTAGAATTATGGAGAAAAATTTCATAATAAACAAAAGTAAGAAGCACTGATGAAATTATATCCTTCTCCTCAAGTAAAGAGGTAGGAATGTAAAATAAACAATCATCGTCATGTCAAAAATTTTCACAATATACTAAAAAGGTCCTCTCCATATTAAATGTACTGGAATTTTGAATTAAGTGCTTATTCAGCTTTTCACTCGTCTCCTTATCTATTTTAATACCATTTTTATTGCTGCCTTACGAAGTTTACATTAAATCCATCGACAAGGCAGCCACTTTAAAATACCGAACCTTCAATAGTGTTCACTAACTCCTGGTGTTTATCTAATGCTGTCAAATGATCAGCTGAGATATACAGATAGCTTTATAACCTTTGTTATAATATCCCTTAGTGGAATATGTGACATATACAATATATATAGATTACGGAATGACGTGTAGTAGTAGCTCTGCTTGGCGAAACTGCCGAAAGGCAGGCCATATAAGAAATCTGCTTTCCATATTATATGCAATCTAATTTTAATATGCTGCATAATGTCCTCATATTATTTTATTATATATTTAACGATTCAAGTATCATGTTCTAGAGTAAGTTATATAGGATATACATTGTCATTGTATTAAAGTTGTAAATATATGTTCCAATGAAGATTATTAACCAAATTTCATATATGTATTACGCCATATTGATATGTATGTTTGGTATCGTTATAGCAGGTCTCTTATCATTAAAATTTCATCCAACTGAGAGTAACTGTAATATGAGATAGTCAATAATGGATTTTTACTATTAAGCAGGAGTCATATATTAGAAAAAGCTTTGTGTCGTAGCGTGTAGAAGTAAAATTATACATATCAGTGCAAGTTGCTACATATGAAATATGTACAGGCTATTTCTTTATTAATTACAATCTTTCAAAAAGTTTCTTTTACTTCCACAATTTATGAAATGTGTTAAAATCGTCATGTGGTATATAGACTAAGGAGCAACAATAGAGTACGCGCTGGGATACTACCAATGAGGTTTTAATCCCAATGCTAGACGCTTTGAAGGGCATCCAGCCTTAGTCTCCCTTATAGCTCCAACATGTATGTGTTCACCATTATCCGAACCAGAATTATGACACATAATACTGTGCAAATAACTACAAAGGTAAAGAAGAATACAGAAACCTTTTTATTTATTTATATGTTAGCACCGTACTTAAGCCTTCCCGTCTTTCAGTAAATTGCTAAATCTATTTATTGTTGTAAATTTTGTTAATAAGACGATCTCTCCAAGGTTTTAGCGTCGATTCTATTCTGGATTGAACAGAAACAAGTAAATGTGATATATTTCACCATCAAATGCACCTCTTATAGCATCTGTAATATGACTTTGTACATTACCATCTAATATTACGAGCGTCATTATAATGCGCAGCAACTGTGCAACTTGTCACTTTATGGCATTAATCAACTTCTGAGAATCCCTTTTTCGCAACGAAGAAGATTTGCTGATAGCAAGCTAGGATACCTATTTTATAAGATTATATATTATTACCGTTGGTGAATTATCCTGTAACCTCTATTTTTTTTCTTTATGAGTGTGACATCGGGGACAGGCAGAAACTGCACTTATCAATAAAGACCTGGGCGCGAGAAAATTTCAAGATGAAGGAAAAGAAAAAGGTTAGGGCCCAGGCAGAGATGAGGTAATGTCACACAAAGGAAAACGACATACAGAAAAATACAGTCAAAGTTCAGAGGACCCAGAAATATGGAGGACTAGGCTCTGAGATGACAATAGACTAGCTTTTTGAAGGATGAAAGGTCATAAGAATTAGGAAAGACAGAAGGAAGAAGAGAGTTCCAGAGTCTGGAGGTAGATGGGAAGAAGCAGTTGCTGCACCGATCGATCCGCGAGCTACAAATCTCCACACAGCACATGTGAGATGAGGTCGCTTGGCGAGTGTTACGTGGTCTCGGCAGTGGAGGAGGGATGCAACTCGCCAACTCAACAGAGCAGCGATGGAAGTATTAGCGATAGAAAAGCAAAAGGGAAGATACCTTATAGCGAAGAGAGAGAGAATCCAGGTTAGAAGTAAGAGAAGGATCATTAATGAGTCTGACTGCCTTAGATTCAACCCTATCAAGAAGATAGATAAAGGAAGAAGCACCCCAGATATGTGAGCAGAATTCTAAACAGAGGCGGAGAAGACCTTTGTAAATTTTAAGTAACTGCAAAGAGGAAAAGTAATGACGAAAACGAAACAAAACCCGCAATTTTTTGGGATGAGGATTTAGAAATTTGGATTATGTGATTCCTCCAAGACACGTTAGAGGCTATATGAATTCCTAAAATGTTGATAGAGTTAAGAGGACAAATTTCATTAGTTTTGAAGACAATAGGGTTATCAGGGTATCAGAAGGAGAAGAAGATAAAAAGATAGCCATAAACTGTGTCTTGGAGGCATTGAATTTAACTAAATTTTGAGTGCCCTACTCAGATACTCTCTGCAAATCGGAGTTAAGAGTAGAAGAAAGAGTGATACGAGATTGATTACGAGTAACATATGAAGGTTGTGAAGAAAAGGCAGAGGAAAAGTGAAGGGTAGAATCATCAGCAAAGGCATTAAGAAGAGAGGAAGATGGGGATTGTAGAAGACCATTGATGAAGAGAAGGAAGAGAATAGGTGAAAGAACAGAGCCCTGTGGAACACCACTGGTAACAGAGAAAGGGCTAGATGTCGCGCCATCAACAACTACAGATATAGAACGTTCAGTAAGAAAACTGGAAATCAGAGAACAAAAAGAAGGGGTAAAGCCATAGGCACGGAGTTTGGCCAACAGAGCCTTTTGCCACACTCTGTCAAAAGCCTTAGAGATATCAAGGGCGACGACAAAGCATTCCCCATACTTCCTCAGAGAAGATGACCATACATGAGTAAGATAGTACAGGAGATCACCAGTGGATCTTGACTTGTGGAAGCAGTACTGGTGATCGTAGATAAGTAAATTAGATTCAAGACGTTTCAAGAAGTGAGAATTGAGCAAAGTTTTGAAAACTTTAGCAATAGAGGAGGTTAGAGCAATAGGTCGGTAGTTAGAAGAAATAGAGCGGTCACCCTTCTAAGGAACAGGTTGAACTAGAGCATGCTTCCAAGATGAAGGATAGATACTGGTTGACAGAATGAGGCAAAAAAGACGGCAAAGCACGGGAGCCAGTTCATCTGCAAACTCCTTAAGGAACCATGCAGGAATACCATCAGGACCAGATGCCTTGTTCATCTTTAGCGAGCGAAGAACCTTATGAACTTTGTGTGAAGAAAGGATAAGGGAGGGCATAGGGTTAGAGAGGGGAAAAGACTGAGGAACAGGTGCGCTGGAATTGTTGATAGAAGAGTTGACAGAAAAATGAGAACCAAAGAGAGTGGCTTTGTCAGTGAGAGAGCAAGCTATAGAACCATCAGAACGAATGAGAGGGGGAAAGCTTGAGTTACAGAAGTTTTTGGAGAGGTTTTTGGCTAATGACCAGAAGCATTTGTCAGTGGGAGAGGAGTGAAGTACACCAAATTTCCTTCTTATAAAGGAAGCCTTAGACCTTCGAATCTGAGCAATACAGCGATTCCAAGCTATAATAAAAGCAGAGCAAGTTAAATCGGAAGGAGAGGCTAGGTAAGATCGGTGAACCTGATTCCTAGTCTGGATAGCCATGGAGCAGGCACGATCAAACCAAGGTTTAGGGGGAGAGAAAGTGTTTGTAGAAGAGGGGATGTACACCTTCATCACATGGTCATGATCTCGGCAACTTTTAGAGCTACGCAATCAGGGTTGCGGGACTGAAAGCAGTAGTCATCCCATGGGAAGTCAAAGAAGTTACGCAAATTTTCATGTTGGGTAATCTCGAAGTGCCAAAGGCGGCACTGAGTAGGAGGGATTGGTGGTGGGGGAGCGAAAATGGAAGAGACTGAGATCATAGAATGGTCAGATCTACCAAGAGGGGAAAGCACAGAATAAGAGTAGTTTGAAGGGTTAGAAGTAAAAAATAAGTCAAGGGTGTTTGCAGCATGTTCGTGACGATCAGGAACGCGAGTAGGATGTTTGATCATTTGCTCCAGATCGTGAGTAATAGAGAAAGCAAGGGCCTCGCTTCCTCCCACATCATTGTGAGAAGAATGAAGCCACTCACTGTGGTGTACATTGAAATCTCCAATGTAGAGAACTTCGGCATGTGGGTGAGAAGATAGCAAGGACTCATGGCACGAGGACAGATATTCAAAGAAAGACACAAACTAGGTGGAGTTTGGAGAACAGTAGCAGAAGAAAAGGAAGATAGTGGTAGTGGAGAGATAGACTTCTAGCCAGAGAACATCAAAATCAGGAGATTCAAGGTCCATGACCCTCGCAGTAGGAGTGTTAGTGTTGCAGTATGCACAGACCCCACCTTTGGAACGAAAACGAGTTTACAGATTATAGTGAGAGATTTGAAATGGGTCAGTGGAAGCATGTATAGACAACTGGGTTTCAGATAGGAGGAAGAGGTAAGGGAGGAAAGTGCCCAAGTGCTCTTCCACAGACGAAAGATTAGAGTTCAGCCCACGAATGTTAGAATAGTTAAGAGTGAAAGAAGCAGATCTATTGGGAGGTGCAGGGTTAAGGGCTGAAACATTACTACCACCAGGCATGTCTGCCCTCAAGCCAATAGTGGAGTCAACATGATCCCCGGAGATTCTTCACACCCCTCTATGCCGGGTACTGGGGGCCATTAGCTGTGGACCTTCCATAAATAATAACAAATGTGAGGAAAAAGAAAGTAATAGAGACAGATGTGGGGAATGTTGTGATTTGTCATATGTAATGGAATAGCAAGGGATGTGTAGTGAATACGCCAAAATATTCAGTGTAGATGTAGGCATGAA